>JAOTBA010000008.1:1542502-1554519 GCA_025629845.1 Erythroxylum squamatum
TAATAAGGGTATATCTATAATTTCATTAGCTTTCTTAATAAACGTGTATTTTTTTAAAACGACACTTATTATGAATCAGAGGGAGTACGAAATTAATTAAATATCAAATCTTCGGCTTGGGGGAAGGTCAGTCAGTTGCTAAATGTGTTTATGATTTATCCAAAATTCTAATCATTAGTAAACCAACATGTTCTCTTCTCCTAGCATAAAATAAGACAAAGACACAGAATGCTGTCGCAGCCATGGAAAGCAGCTCGTAGCTGTAAAATTATATTAAATTCCACGTGTTGTTGATTAAATAATGGTTAGCAAAAATATCTACCACAGCCAACTTCAAGGAATGTTACTATACATGTTCTAATTTGGTGTCTCCAAGTTTTGATCTTTAGGAGGATGGAATTGTATAATAATTGACAAAAAAATTATAAAGTAAATTCCTTTATTTAATATGTTATTTAATTTTTTAAAATTTGTCAATAATTCTTTTATAGTTTTAATTTTATAACATATCCCTTATTATCAATATACGTAATAAGCTATGATCCGAATTTTAAATTAATATCGAGTTGTGTCTCGCGTTGAAAATGATGTCATTTTAAAATTTTAATTAAAAATTTTAAGGAAAATTGATGGCCAAAAGGGCGGGTGCTATGAAATCAATTTTATAAATAGTTGTTGATAATTTTTAAATAATAAAGAATACAATAATGACGTGTCAAATTAAATGATAGTTTAATAAATTTAACCCCAATTTATAATACCAGAATTGAAAATATGTAATCAATAAATGTGCTTATGTTCATTAATCAACTAAAAGGAAAAGTTGGAATTTTAAGAATAAGAATGAAAATAGGTAAAGAGCTAAGTCATGAATCAAATTAGGCTTATACTAATCCAAGACCCACTTTTTATAAGTAAAACAATAATATTTTATTTAAAAGAGTTAAGTCTAAGGTAGAATAATGTAGATCTAAATTTAATTATAAAAAGACGTTATTTAATTTCATTTAATTGATGATAATGTGAGAAAATATCGTAATTGATACGAAAAATCTAAAAAATTAGAGTCAGATATTGATGTTGCCACTTTTGATATTAACGAATACTGAACAACACCTAATTCTCGATAAGATCAAACCAAGCGTGGAATGGAACATCCCTTCTCTTCTTTCCTCAATCCTCAGGTCAAAGGGTGGCTGCACCTACACTCCACCTTTTTCTCCCCCACAGCTCTCTTGTTGGAAGAATTTTGTAGTTGGTGAAATTACACTGTAGATGCATCAAATGTTATTTATTCAAGCTACGTAGGTCCAGGCATGAGTCACGACACCGAACTCGTCAAATGGGTTGTTGCCACGTGTCATGTTAGCCCTTTCATTGTCCCACAAAACCAGCTCAGCTCCAGCTCCTGCTCCAGGCCACCGCAACCGAGGGAAATGAATCAATGACTGAGCACGAACGGTCGGATTGGACTTTAACGTCTTCTTTAAGAACATATCGTCACTTGCAGTAACATTTTCGTGATATTATATTGACATTTAGATATGTTCTTGCAGTTTTGATACACAAACTTAATTTAAGTGATGTTTGATATGATAGATCACGTATTTTTATTTCTGATCCATTATATTCTTCAAAGTAAGTTCCTATTTGCTTTCACTTTTGAATATTATATATATATTTAATATTAAAACATAAGTATATAAATTATCACGAGGGAAAGATTGAGAATTATTATCTGGTTAATTATAACAAATAGTTTTTATTTAATTTTATAATACTAGTTCAAAACTTTAAAAGTAGTGTTAAAATAATTTAATTTTTAATTTTAATAAAAGTAGTATAATATTAAATTTTATATTAATGCTTATGACATGACGAGCCAGATTGAATACATATTATATTCATATCATCTATGAATTGAAAGTTAATGTCACACTAATTTACTAAAAATTGAAAGTTACAGATATTTTAACACTGCTATTTAAAATTTGTCCTAATATTATAAAATTGAGTAAAAGTTAGATTTATTATAATTAACCAATATTTTAAAAATTGAACCAAAAAATAATTGGACAAAATAAATTTAAAGGTTTAAAAACTCAATCGATATTAAGTCGTTATAAAATCGGTATATAATAAAAATTAAATAAATTAAAGAACTTCAAATGAAATTGAAGAATGAGGCTATGTTTGCCGATATAAAAATTTGAAGTTTAATTAAAAAATGAGACTATCAAATAAAAATCAAACGATTTATTCTGATTTATAAAGACTTGTTAGTTTATAAAAATTATATGGTTAATTAATAAATCAATCCATTTTTAATAACAAAAAATTAATATAAATCAAATCGATAAATTTTAAAAAAAATTACAATTAAACTGATTTGATACATGAATAATTGATTGATGATTAATCGAAACATTTCAAGCCATCACCTTTTAAAAGGTACAAAATGCTAGTCTTTTTGGTTCCCCCACATGTTTTTAACTCTAATATATGTACTGTATGTGAATAATTATCATGTCATTTTCACATAATTAATTCAACCTACTTGTATTAGTTTACGGAGATGGTTTAAGCTGTATCCAGATGGTGATCTCATTACCGCAAAAAGAGCCTAATAAATATGCCAAAATTTGGGAATAAAAAATTAGGAGTCGTGTGCTCCAAACAACTTAAGAGTCAAAACAAGAAAAAAAAATTATTAGTGACTAATCTATTGAATTTTTAAATATGAGTAGAATGTAGAGTTTACTAATAAGAATTGAGCTTGTTAATATCTTCATGTCTAGGCAATATGGGACATTCTAACACTCCCTCTCAAGTGCAACTGGGGTTGGACATCCAGTTGTCACTTGAAATATACGCAGTGGTAACCAGACCGAGCCGCTGGGACTGGACATCCAGACGGACAACTGATAAATTAATAATTCGGACCAAACCTACTCTGATACTATATTGAATTTTTAAATATGGGCAGAGTGTAGAGCCCACTAACAAGAATTGGACCTGAGTCAACTATTGTCTAAATAACTAGAACTGGTTGTTTGGATAGTTGACCCTTACCACTTATAAACCTTTTAACATCTTCATATCTAGACAATATGAGACACCCTAACATAATCTGCCATTATTTTACTCGTAAAATGCATGTCAAAAGCATGAATTACTGGTTTCACATTTTTTATAATATTTTTGGAAAGGCTGCTTAACTATTACTCCTACCATATGACAATGTCAAATCAATTATCAAACGATTTACATGCATTCCATTGCTTTATACGTGGCTAAAATAAGTTGGATTGGCTTCTTGTTTAGTACAACATGGATGTAATCTTAATCTTTAAATATACAACCCTAACATCAACACCTGTACAAATTTTACAAGCACATGAAATTTGAAGAGATTCAATAACAGAAAGATTCTTTCTAAATGACCCACACCAATAAACGAGAAAAAAAGTAATAAAATAATTAAAAACAACATAAATAAATATAATTAAAATAATAAATAATAAATCAATAAATTAATGGAAAATAAAAATATAATCATATTATTATTATTATTATATATTTACCACTAGGCTAACTACAATAGGCAAGAGTTAAAAGATTTAAGAGAACTGCCATTATCTTTTTATGAGAGTTTTTTTACCTGAATCTTAGCATTGTCAAGATATTCTTGGTAAGTTTCAACATTGTCATATCAATTTTTATTACCTCCTCAATTTTTCTCGTATAATCTCTAAATATGATGCTCTCGCATCTCCTCGTTTAAAAAATTATTAATATCTCTTTTATAATTTAATTTTATAAGATTTACTCTCCCTTTCGACAATTACTTTAAAATAAAATAACATTGTGTAGTATGACATATAAATTAATGCCATGTATAATACTGCATGCCAGAAATGATTTATTTCAATAATTTCTTTTGTTAAAAATTAATAAATTTATTAATCAATCGAAATTTTTTTATAAAATAATCAATTTTTATAAACCAAAATAAATCGATTAATTTTTATTTTTCAAATAAACTTTAAAATTTTCGAAAAGTTCAATTATTTTTAAATTTTATTTAATCTTTAACTAAATTTTACGGTAGTTTAATAGCGATTGAATTATTTAAATTTTAAAATTGATATTTAAAACAGTAGTTTTTGTTTATGCGGAAGCCATTCTAAAAAATTCAAAGCCCCACGTAACGTCCATTTGGTTTCCTAAAATAAGCTACAGCTGAAGCATACATGGATCGTCCCGGAGTCGGGCTCAGCCCACGAGCTTTGCTTTGTAAACCCAACACAGATATAGCAGAACAGTTGTGGCAGCAGCACTGCGAGTTTAAATTGAGTTTTAAGTTTAATTTTTTAAAAAATCGAATTTTAGGCTCGAAAAATACAATCTGAATTGACATTTTAAAAAAATAATTATATTTTTCATTAACTTTAATTAAAAATATAAATATGTCACTATTTTCTCTTGTAAGGTAAGAAATTGGTGTATTGACATTAAAGTGTCACGTTGATTTATAAGCAAAAAATAAAAATATGTCATTTTGTTCTAATTAATTTAAAATAAAGATCTTGTATTAATAAAAGTTAGTATATTAAAAAAAAATTATACAAGAGCATGAACATTTATTGGTGAACAACCAAATAATCACACTCTTTAATGTAAATACTGGTCCAGTACTTGACAACTACTTCCCCTACCTTGAGCAACGTCTTCTTCAAATCAAATTGCAAGCCTGGGGTGGGACTGCTTACTTGGCATGTTAAAATTAAAATTAATAACCTAATCAACTCAGGGTGCAGGTAAATTGGCAAGGGTTTTTTTTGACTTAAGTGAAGTCGTGGTTCGAATTATCCTCATGTATTCAGTAGTTTAAAACTTTAAGTTAGAGCTTTGCCTCTCGTAAAAGACCTATCCAACTCGAGCAAGGATTAATCTAATAATTGATGGCTTAAAGGTGTCTTCCCATAATTAAGACCCTTTTAGAATACCCTTATTTAAATGAAATTCTATAAAGTTAAAGCAATCTACGGTGGAATTGACTTCTCGCACCTCTGTCTACCCATCATAAATGTTAGTGAGACCTCATTTGTAACATAACCCAACTAATCCTTACATAGCCTTGGCCTTCAATTCAACAAACTCACTCCATGGCACTCTCTTTCCTCAGCTTCGCTTCCCTCTACAGCGCCTATCTCCGCCGCTGCCTCACCGGCGCTGGCCTCTCCCGACAAGCCGTGGACATTGACGAAGAAACCACCATTCACTTCTGGGGCCCCGATCCCCACCAGACCATCTCAAACAAACCATCTTTGGTCTTAATCCACGGCTTCGGTCCTGTCGCCATGTGGCAATGGCGTCGACAGGTAATCAACCCACGTCAATATTTGTCCCCTTTCTTGCGTTTATTTAATGGCAGGCATTGAAATGCGGACCCGCTTACCGATATTCGAGTCAGTTGCAGAGGTTTTTGTTTGATTAACACTTGTCTTGCGCGCGAGTTTAATTAACACTATTTTACTGTCGTAGTACACAACTTGCAATGTTCTGTAATTGTTTGTTCAGGTACAATTTTTTGGACCAGACTATAATGTTTACGTACCTGACTTGGTCTTTTTCGGAGACTCAACGACCAAGTCGAGGGAGAGGTCAGAGATATTCCAGGCGACTTCTGTAGCGAAACTGCTCGAGAAGTTAGGCGTAGAGAAGTACTACGTGGTGGGGACGAGTTATGGCGGGATGATAGCGTACCACATGGCGAGGTTGTGGCCGGAGAGAGTTGCAGGGAAGGTGGTGATAGCAAGCTCCGGCGTGAACATGAGTAAGAGCGACCATGACGAGCTCTTGAAGAGAGGAAAACAGGAAAGCATTGGCAATCTTATGTTGCCACAGAACGCTTCGCAATTGAGAGCTCTGGTAGATGTAGCTGCCAATCGCCAACTCAATATGATCCCAGATTTTTTCTTAAACGATTTCGTTAAGGTAACATCAATTTTCCTGGTCAGAATCGATTTTTACATAAAAAAAGATACGTCAATCTGCACTTTTATGTCTTGGTCGATCTGATATCCAGTGGATGAAAACTTTCCTATCCTGAAACGATTATTACCAGAAGATCTGAACTTTCCTATCTTAGAAAAGATATTGCTGTTCCTTAACCAGTGGAGCATATTCGTAGGAGCCATCGTAAGGTTGGTTGGGCAGATAGAGAAAAATTAAGTTTGATTCAATTAAAGGGTACACCCAAATTCTGTGTTAGGTACAGAATTTTTGACAACTCAATATGATCCTTGATTAGATAAGCTAAGAGTACGTGAATTTAGGGTTTTAGGGATATGAATAAATTGAATAATGTCCATCTCGTCCCAAATTTATTGGTTGGAAAGTCTTCATGTTCATATGTAATTACTCTGATTCTAACCTAACTAATATTTTTCATGAGAAACTTAAAGTGTTAAGATTAGAAACAACAAATTATATCAGATAATTTTGCCTAGACGTATACTCCACCATTTTATGAACAGAATAATGCTAAAAATCTGTTCTATTTAATATTATAAAATTCCAGAAACAAGGAGAATAAAGAACCAATATTTGATTTCATACGAGTGCAGCGACTGTTTTTAGACGACAGGGACAAGAAGTTGGAGCTTTTACAAGGAGTGTCTGTTGGAAGAGATGAGTTCATCAGCATTACTCCACTCAAACAGGTACGTACTTACTGCTCTTACAATTTCGTAAGTTATGTTCTGATCAGAAGAATGTGAAGTAATATGAATTCTCCCAAGTGCATGCGATGAACGACTTTTGTATAGTGTTTATATATGTTCTGATTGTCTAGCTTTTATGTTTGTTTTTGTTATCATTTAGGATGTCCTGTTGGTATGGGGAGACAACGACAGGATCTTTCCTTTGGAGATGGCTAGAAAACTGCAGAGGTAGGTGATCTATCCGTCTTGTTCGTTTTCTATTTCATTTCTCTCAACTTATTGACTAACGCTCCAATAGCTTTGCCTTACTTCACCTCCAACACTTAGGGTTTCTGAATTTTCAGCTTTCGTATTCTCATGTTAGGGTTAAGAATATAGGTGATTTTTTTTAAAAAAAGGAAGAATCCCCAATCACTACTTTTTTAGAAGTGAACTCGAAAAACCTTCGAATTGATACAATAGTTTGTAAATTAAAACTTCTGATCGGTAAAAAGAAGAAAATGAATTTTCCTTTAATATTGGAAGTATATCAATTTTTGCATGCCAGTTTTACTTATTTAATCTTTAATCTGCATCATTTTTTTATTGTCACATTTGCATGCGAGTTTATTGGAAACAGCCTCTCTACTATGTAGAGATAAGGTTGCGTGCTATTAGACCTCTCCAAACTCTACTTTATTGCGAAAGTTCGGACTAGAAGTGATGATGATGATGATAAGATTTAATTCGGTATCTGAAATTATATTTACAAGGTTTATTTTCTTTGTTGTTCAATTGCAGCACAATTGGGGAGAAGGTAAAGCTGGAAATAATACCGAATTCATCTCATATGCCCCAAATAGATAGACCGATGAAATTCAACTACACTCTCAAGAATTTCTTCGATGGCTCTTCATAATGTTGTAAATTTAATATTAAATATAAAGGAGTGTAAATCTTTGTTCACCAATAAATTCTTATCATAGGGTAGGACTTTTTAAATAAATTTTGAAAATACAAATTTATCATAAGTTTGTACTTAACCAAAATGTGCTACGAAATTATTTATACCAATAAATAAATATATATGTATGAAGTAGAATTTAGACCTAGCAAAACTTAAGAATTTTAAGTATTTGGAAATCCAATTTGATCAAATTTTGACCTAGATTAGAAGATCAATTTAAATTAGTTTGAAATAATTATTTTTATTTTATCTGATAATAAAAAAATAAATAATCACAATCACATCATTTTGTTAAATGTTAGTTAAATAACATTATTTTATTTTCAAATTAAAAACAACCAGATCTTAAATCTCAAATTAAAAATATTTTGAAATATTATTTAGATTTTATGTTTAAAAATTCTAACAACTTAAAAGCAAAATGTATTTAATATAAAACTTGAAAGTTGCTATTTTTTTAGTGTTAAAATCTACATTTACTTTAGTCTTGGTATAAATGACTTAAAGGCGTCTTCTTATAGTTTGAACCTTCTTAGAACACTTCGTAGGATAACAAAAAAAAAGCTACATTTACTATTTTGGGACGTTTTGAAGTAATTCTCACATTAGTATGAAATATTTGGTAATAGTATAAAGTTTGATATAAGCTTAGTGTAAAAATTAAAACCTTGATCTAAAATTAGGTTATATTTGTCACATCATCGGCAAAAGATTGAATCCTCGGTATAGACAAAAAAGACTACATGATACAGAAATTCTCGTTCCCCAATCCTGAACAGAATACAAACAAATAACCGAGTTAACTGCGACAACGTCTAAACAGTTCATCCACCAATCCATGTGTTACACATAAAGAAAGATCAGATTCGGACAAAACAGGGGAATTTGTTAATCATTTGTATGAACTTGCCAACTTCCAAGTCAAAGTTGAAAGCTTTTCCCACTAATCATGTGAAAAATATTCGAAACTTTTCAGGCATAAACGCACAGATAGGTTTAGACTTAGAGGGACAGAGAAACAAGACAAAGACCAATGAGGGGCAGAGTTTTGCCATGGGATCTCCGGATGCTTTTCCCAAGAAAAAGAGTCGCACAGTACAGCACTATGCAGTTACGTATCAATTACATAAACCCATCTTTTTTTTTTAAATAACGCTCGCACACTGTAAAGCCGAACTTTTTGACTCGGATTTTCCCAGAAGAGAGGTCGAGGAAGCAAGCTGAGGACAAGCTCAGGTAGATAGAGAGAGAGACATTGTGGTAGCGGCAGCTTTAGGCGCTCTCATTCTCTATTTTCCTTCATTTCAGACATGGCTGCCTCTAGATTCCTCTCTATCTTTTAACCCACTTCTTCATCTTTTTACAGGTATTGGTATTACCCAGAACAAGTACTGGCGATTTGTTTACATCAGTCTTGACTCCTAAAGACTTGATTTTTATAGCTTATGGTATATTTTATACCTTAAAGTAGTCTCAACAAAGCAAGCAGGAGGCCCGCAATTCATCTTCTTCGACCAAAATCCAGCCCCTGCGTAGGTGAGCTTAGATGGGGTGGTTTTGTTTTCCCTTTGCTTTGCTTAAAATTTTTTTTTTCTGTTTCTGGATCTTTGCTTTCTTGCTGAGTTCCATTGTTCTTGGTAAACTTCTTCTTCTTCTTTTTTTTCGCGGTTTTAACTCTGATTGATCAGGAACTCTTTTTTGCTCATAATTAAGTTATTGTTTCCCTTTCTGGGTTTGATTTTGTTTCACTTTTTTTGGTTGTCCCCCATGATCTAAATCGACTATATTTT
Source organism: Erythroxylum squamatum (assembly GCA_025629845.1). Taxonomy (NCBI): domain Eukaryota; kingdom Viridiplantae; phylum Streptophyta; class Magnoliopsida; order Malpighiales; family Erythroxylaceae; genus Erythroxylum; species Erythroxylum squamatum. Next base: position 1,551,967 of record JAOTBA010000008.1, read on the forward strand.
TCGTTAATTGAAAAGATCTTAATTTGGGTGTGCTGAAATGAGACTGATGTAATAAGTTATTTTTTAAGTTGCTGTTCCTTATCCTTCCGCGCTAAATTTAATTTTGTTCTCTTGTATATGTAATTTGAGAAAACAAATGAGTTAGAACATGGAATTGAGTTGATCAAAATAACGCCATACAAATGTGATGTTTCCGAACTTCCTAAGTTTGGTTCACGAGATTGGTTTAAGACTCTGTACTTCCTTGTCTGTGATTGGCTCTTTATCATATTTATCAGCGCGTATGTTGGCTCATCCATGGTTTTTTGCACGCACATGGGAGTCTGTTTAGTGCTTGAACCCTGTCTCGATGCATAAGAAAAATGTTTACTTTGTAGACCAGTTTTAGCGTTTCAAGTGAAGCTTGAGTTCTCAGTTCTCACCTTCAAGTTACTTCTTGTGGTTGTCTGGCATAACCATTACTTCGATTTATTCCTCTTCTGCTGGCTTGATATGCGACATTCATTTCGGTGCTTGATCGTATTACATTGTTTGGTGGGCTATGGTATACTGGTATTAAGCCTGAGCTATTCTGCCAAATATATCTGTTATATCTTATTGTCATCTCCGGGACGATTGTGGTATTCTGATCTAGTGAAGCTGAAAAGTTAGCAGAAATATTTGTGGAAGGCAGTCTAAGAATTGTCTGACGCCTGGTGGTCGTTGATTGTCTCAGTCTATGCTGTCTATTGTAATAGAAAACATGGGTTTACTCTGCAGTAAACATCGGCATTATAATGAAGCAGATAATGAAGAAAATGCCCAGGTGAGTTGTCTTATGAGATGCAAGTTTCACTACCTTTGTGTTTATTTGCGCAGTGGCAACTTTAAGAATGCAATTCATAAAGTTGTTACTGGTTATTTTGCCATTGTTTTTCCTAAATTGGGGCTCCGATTATCTGCTTAATTGCACCTACAGGCTGCAGAGATTGAAAGGAGAATTGAACAAGAGACGAAGGCTGAAAAGCACATTCAAAAACTTCTACTGCTTGGTACATATTCTGTGGTATTTACCTCTTTTAAATTAGATGTATCTACCAAGTTTCACTTAGTAATTGAAATCAGTCAAAGAATGCGGAATTAATTTAATTTATTGAGGTTGATGTGGGAAATATGAGGTTTCCATGGAGCTGAGCGCTCTCACATAGAAAGAAACAACTATCATGAAGCTATAAGTTATACATGCCTTTTGTTCTTCGTCTGCATTGAAACTAAGAACTTAAGAATGTCATGTTATAGGTTGTGGAAGGACAATTATTTGTTGTTTGCTTTCCACAACCTTTGTCAACAAATATCCATTCTAAGGTGCCATTTGGTTCAATTTCTCCGTTTGATGTTGCAGTAGTTTCTTGCTATTTTTCATAGTTGAGGGATAAGTTTCTCCTTCCTTGTTTAGTATGCTTCTTAAGTTTAAAAGGTGTATCCAGTAAGATATGTGGTTGAACATTTGTTTCTTATGCCGAGTTTTAAACTTCAGTTTTAGATTGCATGCTTCATGTTTATATCCGGCTCTTCTTTTTTTGGATCAATCAAATGCCTCAATCTCATTTTCCTTAGTTCTAATGTCATGGCCTACCTTTATTGCTCAAGGTGCTGGAGACTCCGGGAAATCAACCATTTTTAAACAGGTTAGAGGATAGAGTTCCTTTGTCTAAAATGCGCTTGTTTTGCATGTAGTTGCTATGCATATGCAACTCTGATGAATGGTTAATTTGCAGATTAAGCTTTTATTTCAAAGTGGGTTCGATGAAGGAGAGCTAAAGAGTTATATCCCCGTCATCCATGCCAATGTCTATCAGACTATAAAAGTATGCTTTACTTAAAAGGGTGTGTTTGTTATTTCCCTTTTTGGTCAACATAAAAAATTAGAGGGAACCACATTGACATAACTTTGTTAGTGCATGTTTGAAAATGTTCTAAAGAATATATTCAATGTCCTTCTACAGGTATTATATGATGGATGTGAAGAATTGGCTCAGAATGAAGCAAATTCCTCGAAGTATGTAATATCCAGTGAGAATAAGGTTTGAATTCATTTGTTATCCATGGCATTGTTCTTAAGTGGGGTTTTCTCTTTTAGTGTGCTTAGTTTTATTCAACTCCAAAACGCATTCAGGTACAAATGGAAAGAAAAGGGAAGACACATGCATAATAAAAATTTGGGAGTGAGTCTGTATCTATTCATTCATGTGCATGCTAATTATTTGTTAAACTTAGCAGAATTTGGAGCTGACAACTGCTTTAATCTCTGTTACTTGTGTAGATTATGATGTATAGTTGAGTGATTTTGTTAGCTCCATTTTAACATTTTGTCTAGTGTTGGGAATGAAGAGGCTCTCTTTGGTATCAGGAAATAGGAGAGAAATTTTCAGAGATTGGAGGCAGGTTTGATTACCCAAGTCTCACCAAAGAACTTGCGCAGGAAATTGATACCCTGTGGAAAGATGCTGCAATTCAGGTGGTTACTGTATTATGTAATGACTCATACTAGTTACCTTCTACTTCTTTTCTTGA
>JAOTBA010000008.1:1558607-1574664 GCA_025629845.1 Erythroxylum squamatum
TTATGATGATTATTACATTAATTATTACAAATAATAATAAGCAGTAAGTATCAGAATTACATTAATTAGCTTATATTAGAAAAATGGCCGAAGCTAAGCTCACTAAACCTCAATCGGCTACAAAAACGACGCCAACAGGCTTGTCTCCGCTGTCAGACAAGGGATGAGCATTTTGGTTAGAAAACGACGTCGTTTTCTATTTAAACAGAGTAAGACAGGGTTATTTGTGACAAAGAATCGTTTTCTATTTAAACAGAGTAGGACAGAGTTATTTGCGACAGAGGATCTGCTCTCATTTTGGACGGTGCTTTAAGCACATAAAATTCCCCGTCCACTTGAATAAAAAAAAAAGGTCAAAGTGTTAACAAATTGAAATTAATAATTTACACAAAGATTTATAAATTTAAAGGTGTCCCATCAACACTCACACATGGTTTTATGGTTTATACCAAGAGAATCTGATACGGATGCCATGCCACAGTGCAAGGATAAGAACGTCAGATGCTTAAAATTCTGTGTCTCTTCTCAGGTTGATGGCTATTAGGAAAATCCCCAAAAGCTTGGGCGCAAAAGGAAAAAGCAAAAAAACTGCTACGGCAGCGTAAACATCAACAAGACCTTTCCTTTTTCACATTTATGACTCTTCTCCGTCGCCTGTTCTTTATTCAAAACTCAAAAAAGTAAAAATCAGCGTAGAATACGTGTTTACGTGACCAAACATCACACAATCTCATGTTCTGTCCCAAAAGCCCATTTTAGTCTTTCTACTATTTTCTCTCTGCTGTATATTTTGTGGAAAGCCAAAAGCTTCCTTTTTTATAACCAAAGCAGGAAGCTTTCTGGTTATGAATCCACGCTGACTTGGTTCTCATTTCATAAACTAGGAATATTCTCTCTCGCCCTTCACATTTAGCCGAAACCCTGATTCAAAGCTGCTTCCTTTATGCCTTAAACCTGTGTTCTTTCGATCTGATCATTGAGTTCCTCTTGTTCTAGTATCAGGTACTTCGTCCTTTTTTTAAAATAATTGTCTTCGCTTTCTCTATCTGGGTTTTTGTGGGCTTCATTGTAGAAAATGTAGAAATAGAGGGAATGAGAGCTTTGCTTTAATGGTGCTTTACGAAATAAAAGAACTTTCCTTTGCGTTTTTCTGGATTGTTTTTTTCAAAACTTTTTTGCATTTGCTTTTCCTGTGAGTCAATCAATGCCTCTATTTGAAGTATCTCCTTAGCTTCCCTTTTGGTTATTCCTTTCTTATTTTATTTTGCTGTTTTTGTTATAATTCTTATGTTGGTTGAAATGCAATTATGCCGTTGGTTGATTGACCTTTCTGAACAAGGTGAAAGCTGAAAAAAAGTGATGGCTTTCCTTCGACCATTGTAAAGCTATGAGTTATTCTTCTTCTTGGTTGCAAGAAATGGAATATCTTTTATGTTTCCTAATCCTTCTAGGTTCTGTTTTCTGTTCTGTGTGTCGTGTATTGCAGCTGAACTACATGCAATTTCCAACATTAGAAGCTACTTGTTGATTCCACGTAGGTTTGCCCGGGCTTATTGATTGATATCAAAGACTGCAACATCCTGCCTATGATCTCGAGAATAGTAATCTTGAATTGACTGGCTGTTCTAGGTTGGACGAGTCCTAAATTTTCGATCTTTATGGTCAAATGGAGACTGGCTTTAGAAGATTAGTGTCTCATTTTCATGTGTATAATTTGCTTGCAACGTAAACTAATTCCTGGATTTTGATTTAATGACATCTATAAAGAAAACAACCTTGATTTTCGTAATCAAATGACCTAACTAATCTCAGCATTTACTAGTGGTACAATGTTAGTCTAAATATTTTTTGCTGTTTTTCCTCTAATCAGGTTCTTGTTCTGCTTATTTGCCAGGTTTGCAGAATCTGCTAGAGATAGGTTGCTATCTTGCTTGCATAACAATTTCAGGCCCACAATTGTGATTTGGTTTTCTGGAGATCGTAATGCGGAATAAGTTGTTTTTAACTGATCTAGATGGAGAATCTCCTCCCATATTGCCTATTGAGCCCCTTCTGTTACATCGCTTTGGGGGTTATTTATTTTCTCAGTTCAGTTCGTTCATGGACAATTCGCTGCAACAGTCTAGATTGGCATATGTCCCAGGAAGCATTGTGTTTCAGGAAACTTTAAACCGGATGTCAAAGCTTGGAGGTGCATGTCTTTTGTGGTTCACTAGTGCATCCAGTTCAAATTTGAGTAGACAAATACCAGGAAACCAAGGCACTCCAAAACCTGGAAGCTTTAAGTCTTCTTCACAAGTTAAACAACTTCCTTTTAATGGAACTGATCTTTCTGGGGTTTGCTTAGGCTCTAGATCAAAGAGAGAAGTGGTTTTAGGTAAAATTTCAGGTTTCTTGATGAAGCTCCTAAGTAGAGAATCTGAAATACTTCAATCACTTCCAACGATTTCATTAGCTGCTTCTGTTGTCCCATCATTTGACAATTTGTAAGTCATTTATCATCGAATGGTAATAGCAACTGCATGTTTATGTTCTCTGGGATCGACATTTTTAAGTTTATAGTTTATGCAGTCATTTCACAATCTTTTTTTTTTTTTTCTTGCTTACACCTTTCAGATCAAAGATACTAGCTATTCCATTGGCAAACAGTGATGTACAAGTTCATGGTTCCATGGATCAAAGGCCTTGTGAAGTTGAGCGTCGTGGATGTTCAGACCTTTCTTTTCATGATTTAAATTGGACAAGATATGCAGTTGAGCCCAGAACTGGCATTGAGTTCCCAACAGTTCTGAACGACACTTTTCTGGGAGAGAACAAACGCAGTTTAGCTTCAGAGGTAGACATGACACATATTCATCTTGTTGCAATAGATACTTGTTGTTCGGAACTTAAGTAAACTTTACTATCTGGTAGCCTGATCTGCAAAAAATACTGAAGATAAGGAACCATAAATCTGAAAATCTGAACTTGTGTTGAAAATGTATAATCTGAAGAATTGCAGAACACTGCCCACCTTATATCATTTTTGTTACCTGTAAATGCATTGCAGGTCCTTGTTGGAACTGGATCTAGAACCATGACAATAATAAGAGTAAAGTCTCTGAAAGTTTATGCATTTGGTTTCTGTGAGTACTTCTAATAAGTGGGTGGTATTTTACCTTTTTATTCTCTAATTTTCCCCTTCTTAACTTGAACTTAGCAATGACAAGTATTTTTTCTAATAACTATTTTGAGCAGATGTTCATCCAAACTCTATATGCAAGAAATTGGGCCCAAAATATGCTGGCATTCCCATGGCTGACTTAAATAAATGCCAGGAGTTCTATCAAGATCTTCTCAGGTGTGTGAGCAAGAGTTTGGTTAGAGACACTATTAAAATTTCCCCAAACTTTTCTTGTTTTCTTTTCGTTTCACTTGCTCGATGTGATTCAAGAGTACAAATTAAGCACGATAAGATTTAATGACTCCTTTTCTACCTATGTCTTCACTCTGCTGCTTTTAGAGTTTCATTGAGAAGATTTATTTTAATGCTATATAGAATGTCTATTGTGTAAAGCTAATGTAAGCAACTGTTTTAGCAATCACGTTCTCGTACATAAGTCTCCATTCCCTGCTCTGTATGTTTGTTACTTTTATGGTTTTCTTATTAAAACTGTTATGATCGTTACAGAGAAGATATTGACATGATTGTTCGACTTGTGATCAACTGCAATGGGATGAAAATCACTACTGTGAAAAAGTAAGTCAAAGACTTGATTCCAAAATTTATTTGGACTATTTCGTGAATTGAATATCTGATTTCAGTAATATCTTGGAATCACATGAGAAGTTAATATAATGTCTGTAAAAACTATGGTTTCCTACAATATTTTTGAGCTTAACATCTTTTATCCTTTGTATATCATGTGCTTACTTTGAGTACTTAAGGATTTGTTTAACCAGTTCCAAAGTAGTTGCATGTTTCTGTTGATAGGCCTTCTTTCTGTTAAACTAGCCAGCTGCTCAATTCAAAGTGTGCCTTCAACCAATTCTTAGCTTGTTTCTTTGTTTCACCACCTAATCAGGCTTCTAGACTTTGGCTATTTTGTCTATTCTTGATTTCTCCTTTCGTTAGTGAAGCTCCATATTACTATTGGATATAAACATCTGCAACAAAGAAAGCATCAAACTAGTTGTGCTTGGCCCTGCTTGCTAGAGTTTGTTAACAGGCCGATTGCAACAGAACAGATGTTTGAATTGTGAGAATTGACCTTTTATAGAGTATCAACAGTCGTTGAGCTTCATAACTTTCTTTCATGTTTGCAGTGCTTTTGAGAAGTCGCTTCGAGCCAGACTGCTGAAGGTAAATTATTTCAACCAGAAGGGGATCATTTTTATGACGGATCATTATCATCCATACTCGAAACATGGAAAAACTAAGTTCTGCCGTTGACTTTTTTTTCCTCTTGATTTTCCTCAGACAAATCCTAATACTGATTACAGCTGCCTGAGCACTTTTGGTTCGTTCTTCACAAAAGACATCCCTTTACCTGTGGTGAGCTTCTTTTCACGACATTCAAAGCTTTCTCTCGATCTCCCAGTATGCGGAGAGTGTCATTAACCACGGTGGATTTGTTTAGGGAACGACGGTTGATTTTCGACGTACAGCTGATGGACAACTAATAACCGAAAGTGAGTTGTAGTTATTTCTAGTTGTACAGTTGTTTGATGTGTAGACATACATGCCTCAAGATCTTTCAATCTTCACTTTAAAGCTGACTAGTTTTGTTGAATTCTGCAGTTGAAGGTCGTCAAATTGGAGCGGTCCGAAGCAAGGACTTATGCAGTAAGATCGTCTTCCTGTTTCAAGACCTGTATTCTAGTGTGCCCATATAATCAATGTTCTCAAAGGACAAGGTTTTTAAGATAAATAGGAGTTTATGAAGTAGTTTCTGTTTATGCAATCTTCCATTTCTTTGGCAGGGGCTTTCTTTGACATGTACATTGGAGATATTCCTGTCTCGGAGCAGACAAAGGAAGAGATTGGCAAAAACGTTGCAAGTATTATCAGAAAGTGCTAGGCTGATTCTTTTTAACAGTTCAATCCCCACAGTTTTTCAAGAGGGCAGATTGGAAGCTGATATAAAGCAGCAACCAGTTTTGAAGAAGATTCATCCATCTCCAGTCACATGCTAGGACGATTATATCCAAGAACTACTAACTTATTTGTTGTAGCATCCAAGGGGATGCACAAACTATGAATTGCTTCCCCTATATAGATCAGTAAGATAATTAGCAAATGCATAACATTTATTTTTCATCTATGAAATGTCTCTCTTCTTGGCATATCAAAAGCAATGATTCTGACTATGAAGTTAAGCTAGAAACTCCAAAACCTCCCATTCGCAAAACAAGTGACACATCTGGAACGTAATCCAAGTTTGGATTCAAGAACTCTGCGTTTCAAAATTTTCAAGTAATCTTCTCCAAGAATATATTAGAAGTCAATGTTCTCTCATGGAATGAACTTGGCCATTCTTGGCATGTACATAATTTATCAACAAGAAGAGAGATTTAACGTTCTAAAACTGTCGTCTGCATAAGCTCCGATTTTTAAGTTAGTGTGCAACGTATTGGACGCTTAATTACATCACATCTCGGACTGCAAGATGAAAGTTCGCATTGAATGTGAAAATAGGCATCGAGGAAGGACTACTCATGTCCGATAAAAGGGTACTCCCAGAAGGCCAGAACCCTGAAATGTTTGGTTTCACAGATAGCCATCTCTCCTATCTTGTTCCTCAGCTTCCTTGTTAGCAACTTGAACAGATTTAAACCACAAAAATGCCTGCAAAAAGAGTCAGTTGGGGTTGGGACAATTTGAGATAATAGTAACAAAGTTACCATCTTTGTTCAAAGATATATTCTGCATAATCAAAACCAGCCATGAACTTTTTGCAGCTAGAAACACCCTCTTTCTAGTTGAAGAATTTGACAACTATAAAGCAAAGGAAAGTGATACTTACAGAGGTAGGAATTCCAGTGAAAGCGAAGAATCCAAGCAACGGAGCATAGAAAACGCTGTCCGAGTTCAAAACTCCAAAAACAGGCCTCTGATTCAGGTACTCAAACACAGACCCTATCTGCATATACACAATTCTAACCACATCATGCCATTTTCACCTTCCTGGTAAACAGCAGTTAACAAAACACAAAAGTCGGAATTTTACTGCAGCGATGGCTGTGACCGCCGAGGCAAGCAAATACACAAAGAACGGAACTTCGAAGTTCTGCTTTGACGACACCTCCTTGCCCTCTTCCCGAGCCCATGGCGGTGGTTCTTCGGAATCCAGCCTAGCCCAGGATGGAACTGTTCCATCGGATTCGCTGGACTTGGCAGAACCTTCTGTTGCAGCTACCACGAAGAACCTCTGACCTGGCTTTTGTTTGGGACAAAGCTGAAGACTTGTACGAGGTTTTAAGGTGGTTCTGTTCTGTTCCAGTGTTCTTCGAGGGAAACGGAGAAACAACGTGAAATGGGAAGCTCCGATTGTACATGAATGGCATGAAGAGAGTAAGTTGGCTCCCATGGTTTGCTGCTCTGCCTCTGATAGTTCAATCCTCCCTCATCCACATGTAAGTCTCGATTAACAGAAACTGACAATGTAGTCAAAATAATGATGGCATGGGAGGCTTGGGAATTAACTCTGGATCCGGCCCGGTCGGGTTTGAAATTCAGAAGTTTAAGGAAAAACATTATTATTACTGTAGTCATTATCATGTGAATGAAAATGGAGTAGCCCATTATCTTAGGACACCTCGTGGGAAACTAAAATAAAAAAGGACTAACCCGATAGCTTAAATTTTAGTGTTTTTAATAAACTGATTTATGTGTTAAATCAGGCTTATTCAGGTAAATATGGGTTTAAGTAATCTAGAGTTAAATTTAATTAAAAATATTATTTTATATATTTAATTTTAAAAAATTGCTTTAAAAAAATTAATGAGATTGGCTCATCTGTCAATTCATTGTTATCCCTAATTAAACTCCCGCTAAAAGATAAAATCTAAAAAGATCCAATGATACATAAGTTATCGCTACCTAAAAGAAAAGCTATTTTCAATAAACCATTTTCTTAAAATAATATCATATTTTAAATTTTAAATTAAATAAAACAAGACCGTCCAAGTTGGGTTCGGAGTAGGGCACAAGTTGTAATTTTTAGAACAACAGGCAAACTCAATTTGACTGGACGTATAATCATCACAAAAAAGTCAAAATCATTTTAAGTTGACTATGAATAAAATGTTATATTACTCACTTTAATTTAAAAAAATAATTAAAGTAGACATTAATTTTATAAATTTTATTTACTTTAACTTCGGCACCTAAGTTTAATTATTAATTTATTAAAAAATCTATTCATATGATAATAATTAATAATTATTCTATTCAAAAGCAATGTTTATTAAATTAAATTGTTACATAAAAATTTATAATTTGTCTCAAATTTTAGAGATTAGTTCATAATTAAAATAAGTTAGAATTTATAATTTAATTTAAATAATTAACTCTAAAACTAATAATAATTAATTTCATCCTTGTGAAAGGATAACATAGGTAAGTTAGAATTTGAGTTTATTACCAATATATTTATCTATTATAAATTATTATAACTATTTTACATATTTGTTTAATATATTTTACAGAATAACGGAATATGTAAAATAAATAAATATTCTTATCAAATTTTTCTTTAAAAAAAGTCTCTTACAAGTTACGAAACGACACCTTAATATTGAAAAGTGGAAACAAAAAGAGCTTTTGCTACCTCGGCTTCAGACATCTCGAAGTGGGCCACGGTTAGGTAAGGATAAGGATCCCAACGTGACATGATCCACTCTCATTTTTTAAATACCAATTTTGTCCGTTCCAACTATTTATTTACGTGAATTGCAATTTACCTAAATAAACGATTGAGATCAAATAGGACAGAATTGGTACGTGAATAAAGAAATGCAAGATTTGAGGGGAGATTCCAACAGCTTGCCTGACCCTAAAAATCTTCACTATTTTTCTTTAAACCTTTTTTTTCTAATTCAGTTTATTACATCATTTTATACTGATTTTTGGTCATGAAATTTTTTGGGAAATAGTAATTATTAGGTTAAGAAGATCTTCAATTTTATTTTTTAATTTATTCCCATTGAAAATGAATACTCTTATAATTTATTTTTTTTAAATTTTAAATTAAAAAATTAAAAAACTAAAATCTATATTTTTACTTTAAAATAAAATTACAAGAAAATTTTGAATTTTAATGAGAGAGAGAGGCGATAATTTTCTTATGACTTTTCTTCAAGTAAAAGTTATAGAAGAATATGAAAAAACAAATATCCAGAAAACAACGTATAAATTAATGTGACCCACAATAAACAAAGACACGGATATGGTTGATACTTATCCTACCAGGTCATCACAAATCAATACAATCTTCCGACCAACAAAAAGTCCTCTTAGAGTCCAACACGTGTCAACCTTAAAACAGTCGGCAAATGCTTGACCTCTTCTCCTTCTCTCCTCGTTAATAAATTAATAATTATTATTATAATACACAAAAATATTAATTTAGAAATTATTCCGATCTGCAGCTTCAATTGTCAAAGATCCATTTCTTTGATTATAACTTTTCTGAATGAAAATATTAAAATTAATAAAAACTAAGATATAGCTGCACCATACTTTTTTAATTGGGCGTTACAGCTCAGACTTTATCCTTATCCACTTTATATAATTAAATTTAATTATTTATTAATTAATTACATCTGGTGGATGAGGATAAGTTCGCCCACGGTTTCCTATCACTTCATTAACTTTTTTTTAATTAATTACTTAATAATTTCTCTCTGTCTACTTGTGTTTAATCTCCGAATTATCAGACCTAATGTTTCTTTTGTGCCATTTCTCTGTTTCCATTTTACTCTCTGAGGAGGAGAGATAATCCATCATCTTCGTGTTCTCTTTTGCTGTTTGTTTCTGTTGTTGAGCTTCGAGATGTCTACAGCACTGGATAGTGACGGAGGGCCTATGGTCCCGCGAGGAGGAGCAGCCTGCGTGGCGATGTTCCAGGATGAGGGGGTAGGACCAGGTGAGGGTGAATGTAGCACGTCTTCTTCAGCGACTTCTTCGATCGGGAAGAACAGCGATCTCTCCGTCGGAGGCTTGTCCGACGGAGAGGAGAATGAGGTTCAGAGCGCGTTCACGGGTACGCTTGATTCCATGGATAGTCTAGAAGAGGCTTTACCGATCAGGTACATATATATTTCAAAATTTATTAGAAATTTCTTAATTTTGAGTTATGTAGTTTGAAGATCGATCCGAGCATGAAGGTGATTTCTTTAGGTTTTGATTTAGGAAGTAATTTGTCTTGTACAGATTTTGCCCTAAAACATATTCTTGTTGAAGTTTTGGACTTAAGGAATTGGATCTGTTGCAGGAGAGGCATATCTAAATTTTACAACGGCAAGTCAAAGTCCTTCACGTGTCTAAGTGAATCTACCACGTATTCCTCCGTTAAGGAGATTGCAAAACCAGAGAATGTATACGCAAAGAGACGAAGGAATCTACTTGCTTACAATAATCATTTATGGGAAAGGGAGAAGAACAGGAGCTTCCCATATCGAAGCAATCCTGGTGGAATATCGAAGAGGTCAATCGTCTCAAGTCGAAGCACATTGGCTTTAGCAGTTGCCATGAGCAGCTCCGAGAGCATCAGCAGTACGAGTGAGGATTCAAATTCTAGCTCAAACTCAAGGTCTCCCCCTCGTCTGCCACCAGTGCACCCAAGAACTAAGGTATCTTCCAGTAATCTGGCATCATCACCATCCCCACGACACAAGTTGTCCCCATGGCGGTCCTTATCGTTGGCTGACTTTGCTGCAGTTTAATTTGCCCTTTAAACTGAGAAAATTGAATTTCCCTATCCTACTTTATGCATGTAATAAGTTTCTTGTTCACTAATTATGCTATTGAACATAGAAAGAGAAGGATGCTCATGTATTAGCCACGACATTGATGAGGGCTAAATGACCTGAGTTTTTAAAAGCACTAACGATTATACAGACCTTGTTTTCTAAACACACAGAACTAATGATAGGAAGAAACAAGCTTCGTGAGACTAATCAATTCACTAAATCATTGCTTAACCTACAAGCGATTCAAATGGGGAACACGAGTACACAAATTTTACTGTTTTCTATGGGGCTATACATGATTCTATATCTTCAAATTTTTTAGAGGCCAGGCTAAAAGATTTTTCTGTCGGGTTCAGTGTCTACTGAACAATCAACAATGGTCATTATGACTTGATTGGTAGCAGACTTGATACCCACCTCGGCTCCTTTGTATTTAGAATATTTGCTTCTGATGCTGGAAAAGAAACTGAGCACAGGGGTCACTTCTTCAAAACACTCCAGAATATTAAATATTTGAAGGATCTACTCCAGGGATTGCCATGTCTATCTGCACATGAGAGTGGAATGCTGGATCAACTAATGATGATTGTGGATCATATGCACGCATATAACGATTCTTCACAATGTTAGCATAAGTAAGCCTGGATCATATGGCCACATATAATGATTATTATAAGTCAGCCTTGAAGCTGAAATGACATTATTTAAAATTAATATTGGTAACCCTACCGCTCACCACGATTCTATTCACGCTATTACAACCTAACATTGTCAATTCCTAACAATATCGATTGAGCTATTATGTTCAACAGCAGCGGTTGAAAATTTTGGTACCATTTGATTAATGTCATCAAAATGCACACTGACAAGAGATTGTTTTCCTTTCAGTCTAATCCACTACAGAAGATTGCAGCTACCCTATCCATAAAAACACACCCTCGAACTGGACAACAGAAGCGCCTGACAAAATGGACTTAGCACAAGCCCGAAGGCTTCAGCTAACTATAACAAATCCAACCACCTAAGGTCATAAATTTCCTTCAGAAGCTGACATTGAGCAAATTAATTGTATACTTTTCATCATTGAAGCAACTTGCCTAGTTTGACACGGTCTTAGTGCCATACTTATCATCCCAATACATTACATGCACCAGATCAAGAGCATGACTTCTTCCATACTTTCTAAAAACAATACCTTTGAACATTCTGATGTATTTGTAAACATTTCTCTTCAATTTCGTTCAACTTAGCAATGCCATCATTACTATCCTTTTGAGCTTTAATGAGCTCAAGGCTCAAGCTCCAGGGTCGAGTTCTTTTCTGAAGTATCTTACGATTCTGTACACAAACGATAACAATAAAAATTAACCAGTGATATGGAAAGTAAAGGCTGCTTGACTTGACATATTAAAGCTCAAGCTCCAGGGTCGAGTTCTTCTTTTCTGAATTATCTAACGATTCTGTACACAAACAAGAACAATAAACATTAACCAGTGATATGGAAAGTAAAGTATACTTGACTTGACATATTAAAGCTCAAGCTCCAGGGTCGAGTTCTTCTCTTCTGAAGTATCTAACGATTCTGTTCACAAACAAGAACAATAAACATGAGCCAGTGAAATGGAAAGTAAAGGCCACTTGACTTGACATAAGCATGCTATTAACCATACCATGCCATTTTATAAAAGAGAGCTTTCTGAAGAAAATGGAATGTATTTATAGTGAAGTTGTTTGATGATAACCGAAATCTAAAATAAAATGGTATTCAAGTTCTTGAGCAAAGAAAAACCAAATTCTTACAAATTGAGGTTTCAATACATCATTATCCCCCTATCAAAAAGTGCGGAAAAGGGTCCATGGACACAACAAATACAGAAACTCAGTCTTCACAATCTATAAAAACGTTTTACCTCTAAAAAGGCATTTGCTTTTCTCAATTCAGACATCACATTAATTTCTCTCTCTAAAGCCATAATTTCCTTTGCTAATACATCTAACTGATTTGGTAAAACTGCATTCTTGTTGCATTCATTAATTGTAGCAAACTTAGTTTCATCTAGCTCAAGGATCATGGACTCCAATCACTTTTGAAGCTGGGCTTATCATTGGGCATCTGCAAATCAGAAGCGCTTAACAATCACTACAAGATTTGAATAGCTCAGATAAAATAATACACAAACAAAAACATGCAATACATTCAATCTTTTCTCGAGATGCAACTGTAGTATGACATCTTCAATCTGCTTCTCAAGTTTATTCTTAGCTAAACCCAAGGCACCTACCTCATTAGCCTCCTGTAATAATTAAATGCATGTTAAAATTTGACACTTCAGCAGGCAGAAACAGCATCAACACGATGATTTCATTCAATAATCCAACTGCAAACTGCAATCAAATCATTGCAAAGCAGACAGCAAAGTGACATAATCAATAAGCAGACAGCTAGGTAAGAATGTTTTGTGGGAAAGAAGATGTTGGCTGGTGCGTTAAAAAGTTGGTGCATTTTAAGAGGCTGATTAAACAAAAAGCTACTGCGAGTGGTTGGAGAAATCCATGGTTTAATACTATTCATGGCAGAGGGCACACCAATTCATTTCTGGGGAAGAATCATTTGGGGGCGATTTAATTGTCAAAATAAGCTTTCTTCCTTAATGAAGTCTGATATAGACATCTTAATGATAGGATCGCTAATGTGGAACCCTTTTTAGGTTTCAGTTCAATTTATAATCTAAGAAAGTCCCATTGAAATACGCCTATTAAAGCTCACCATCATCGAAAAGCCATAAAAACTAGTGGTTCTCTAACCAACATCCCACCAGATATTCACAGTTATTTAACTTAAACAAAATATAATTTATGGATTTACATGATGAAAAGTCAAAATTTCCTCACTTGTTTCAGCTTCCGCAATTCTCTTTTTGCCAGTTTTTGCCTCCAGTGACACTATATTGCGGTGACATAAGTCTGACAACGTCGGAGAGCATGCACGTCCTCCAACAACCTGAGCATAGTATTAAATTACACAGCATTAAATCAGGGAGCAAATAAAGAGTATCTTGCTAGGCTTCGAAATTTAGTGAGATACCCTAGAAAAACCAGAAGAGCAGATAGACAGAAGGAGTGGGAGAGAGACTTACGAGCAATGTTTACAATGTTTTAAAAATCGAACCGCGTAAACATTGCTGTAACAGAGAAACATAATAGAAAAGAATGAAGGAATGAATATCTGAATCCCTTATCATTGATTGTATAGGGCGTGCAATATATACAGTTTGCCAGCTCGCTAGAGTAGCGTGGTATTCCCTGTAACTAACAAGAGAGAGGAAAGAAAAGATATTTATAAGCCTTTACAATTATGTACGTTACTAAAAATTCTACGAGCTTCTAGAAGCACAGAGCTTGAAAGTTGGATCTGTAGGACTTATTATTGGGCTTCATATCCTAACAGCCCCAAGGTGGGACTGCATCAAGCATGCCCAGCTTGGTAGTGTAGTCGAAAATGAGGAAGAGGAAAGAGTTTTAGTAAAGAAGTCAGCCACTTATTGTGTAGAATTGATGTGTGCGGTGGTGATGAAACCCTCCTTGACGGTATTCCGAACCAAATGACAATCTATTTCCAAATGTTTAGTGCGTTCGTGGAAGATCGGATTTGTGGAGATGTGAATAGCAGCCATGTTGTCACAATAGAAAGGAATAGGTTTGGGGACCGGTATGTGGAGATCCCGAAGGAGGTAAGTGAACCATCTGAGTTCGCACAATGTGGAGGCCATGCTACGGTATTCCGCTTCCGTCGATGATTGGCTAACTGTGTTCTGTTTCTTTGTTTTCCAAGAGACGAGGGCGGAGCCAAGGGATATACAGTATTCTGAGGGGGATTTTCTGGAGAAATTGCATCCGGCCCATTCAGAGTCACAGAAGGTTTGCAAGGTGAGATTGTCTTGGACCGGGTAGAAGAGACATCTGTTGGCTATCCCCTTTAAGTATCGCAAAGTATGAACCAGCACGGTCCAGTGGTATTGTGTAAGGGAGGCAGTGAATTGAGTCAATTGTTGTACCGGAAAGGCAATGTCTGGTCTAGTGAAGGCAAGATACAATAGTTGGCCAATGATACGCCTATATTTGTCTGGATCATGTAGGGGAATCCCGTCATCAATGGTTAGTTTGGTTCCCTGAGAGATGGGTACAGTAGTGGGTTTAAGGTCGGAAAGGCCGGCGTCGTTGAGAATGTCTGTGATGTATTTCCGTTGAGACAGTAACATGCTTGACGCGAAGCGAGCGATTTCAATGCCTATGAAATATTTCGCAAAACCGAGGTCCTTGATGGTAAATTCAGAATTCAGGAACTCTTTGACGGCTTCAATTAGAACTTCAGATGGACCTAAAATCAATAAGTCATCAACATAAAGAAACACAGCTAGGAAGGAATTGGTAGTACCTTTTGTGAATAGACACGGATCTGAAGTAGATTGTTCAAATCCGAAGTTTTGTAGTTTGGAAGTTATCTCCTTGTTCCACTGGCGTCCGGCCTGTTTTAAACCGTAAAGGGATTTTTGTAATTGAAGACTTGACCTTCGGGTGGAGGTGGATGACTAGGAGGTGGAAGGATGTAGATGTCTTCGCCAATGTGGCCGTGGAGATAGGCATTGTTGATGTCACAATGATGGATTGGCCAGTTGTGAGCAGCAGCAAGGGCGAGTAGAAGGCGAACAGTGGTGAGTTTGGCAACCGGTGAGAATACGTCTGAGTAATCAACACTCGCATGCTGATTAAATCCCTTGACGACAAGCCGTGCCTTCCTTCTTTCGATGGTGCCATCAGGATGTCGTTTAATTTTGAAGACCCACTTTGTAGCTAGAGCTTTTTTCCCTTTAGGTAACGTGGTCGGTGTCCATGTATGATTGAGTTCTAGCGCGTCCAGTTCCAGGTTCATCGATTCGACCCATAATGGATCATTTTTAGCTGTATCAAATGACAGTGGTTCATAATCGGTGGACACATTGGCCAGAAAGGATGAGTATGGTGGGGAGAAATGTATGTGGGAGGTAGGGTCGTGGAGAACCGGCGAATGGGTGTTGACAGCGCCGGCAAGCCGAGAAGGGAGATCGAGGTAGAAATCAGTGAGATGTGCTAGTAAGTGAGTTGGGCGAGTGCTTCGCCTGATGGGAGCCAGTGGGGAAGGTGGAGTGGGTTTTGAAGGGGAAGTAGATAGACTATCCACGGTGGAAGAGGGATTGGATGGTAATGGAGGCTGGGCAATGTCATGTATTGGATAAGGTGATGGTAAATGTACTTGGTCAGCAGGTGTTGGGTGAGTAGATGGTTGTATGGGTGATATATGTGAGTCTGATAAATGAGAGTGTGGGTCAGATGGGCCTGTGGGTGTTTGGGTAGTAGGAAAAATCGTGGGCTGGTTTGATGTGTTTGGGAGTTGGGTGTTTGTTTTGTATGAAAAGATGGCTTCACAAAATGTTACGTCTCTGCTTATGATATGTTGTTTTGTGCGAAGGTTTAATAACTTGTAACCTTTCTGATGTTAGACCCCAAACTTGTTTTTATTTTATCAAGCATAATTTAAACGAATTATGAGCATTGATAGATTAATTTTGGAACTAATTGCGATGTCGGGTTTAGTAGGACTGTTATGACATAAATTAAGTGAATTGAAGCATTAATGTTATAAGATGTGTATAAGGGCAAAATGGTCGTGACACTTAAGAGTATAAGGTTATAAGGTTTAAGTGAAGGGCTAAATGGACATTGCACATTTAAGAAAGAGTATAAAAGAAGAAGGAAAGAAATAAAAGAAGAGAAAATGAAGAAAAGAAAGGAAGCATCGTCGAAGTCGTGGGAGGGGAAGAAGAGAAAGAGGAAAATGCTAGGGTTTGTGGAAAATCTTGAAGATCTTGATGATTTGAAGCTAAAACAAGTAAGTTATGCTTAAATCTCTTGGTTTTGTTTGATTTATGGCTTAGTTTGTGTGAGAAGTGTTGATCGATGGTTAGGTTTTTAGGGTTTGGATTCAAGATGGATTTTGTTGTGTTTATGCATGATTTAGGCTTGGGATGGGTTTAGAAATGGTGTAGGAGTGATGATCTAAGGTTAA
>JAOTBA010000008.1:1577126-1605988 GCA_025629845.1 Erythroxylum squamatum
CATGAAATTTTTTGCTGCTAATTTTTGAGTTAGAGTACCTTAAATACATATATTGATGAAAATAAAGAAATTAGAAGATAAAAATATAACCTAAATACTTCAAAACTATTTATAATTAGCAAGTTAACGTTAAACTTTCAAAGTTAACGTTAACTTGATAAATATGGAAGTTGCTACGTCCACAACGTTCTCCTTTTTCAAGCTAATATCGTTGTAAAATGGAGCAATTTTCTTTGTTTTCAAGTCAGACTTATTATGCTAATATAGTAAGAAGCCTTTATTACGTAACTATCAATGTTGTTGCCTTGTTAGAATTTGCTACGTGAGTTACTCACCAATGTTCTCTAGAATCTCTACATTCAATGCTTACTTAAAAGCTAAACCTTGGAGATGTTAAGGACCTCTTTTTATGGAGGGCCCTGGGTAGGTGCCCTGCCTGCCCCTGCTCGGCTCTGGCTCGAGGTATCCCAATCTGAGTCTGACTCAACACAACTTGGAACTACTTTTTTAAAATTAAAAATACAAAATAATGTGATTTTCAACAAAATAATATTATTATATACAGAACTACATAATTTTGCTTATAAATGTCGGATCAAGTTTAGGTAGCCCAAGTTTGAGCATGCCCTATATAGGGATGGCAATTGTAACCGACCTCGTACACCCACCTTGAAATCAATATTTAGGATATCGTTTCTAAAACCAATATGAAACGGAAGGTCGATTGTACCAGATTTAAATACTAGTCAGTATCGGTCGATTTTGGATGGTACCGATTGGTATTCAAAATACAGGCCAAATATCGGCTGGTGCCAAAAATTTTAAAAAATAGAGGGGCTTTTTTGCAAAATTTTCAAAAATTTTAAACTCTCCCTCCTCTCATTCTCCCCTCTTTTTTTCAATTTTTTTTACTTAGTTATTTTATTTACTTCAACTTTTATAATTATTGTGAATTTTTAATTTTTTGTTTTTAAAATAAAAATAAAACTTAAAAATAAATTATTTTTATTTAAATTTATTTTAATACTTTATATAATATTTATAAATAAAGTACTAATAATTTTTTAAAATAAATAATTTAAAAATGATTATTTATAAACTAATATTTATTTTATATATTTTTAATTATTAACTAAAAATTTATTTGAAATTTATATATTTTAAAAATATATCTTAAAATTAATTATATTTATTAATAATTATTAAATTAAATTAAATTGAAATTATGATTATTATTTGTTATTATAATTTTTAATATATGGTTAAAAATATACATTACAACATGATAATGAATTACTTTATAATTTTTTAAAAAAATTCAGAACTATTTTATAAATTTAAAAATTTACTCAGCACTGATATTATCCATATTGATATAGTAATCCAATACCAAATTCGACGGGATATTCGTAACGTTGCTTTAGCTCAATTTGAGAAATCAAGTTTTACTGCATTGCATTGCTCTTCATGAGAGTTTGACATTTTGGCAGGACTTAGGAGCCAGGCTTGAATTTCAAATGCTCAGTCACTGTCCAGTTAGAATCAGTCTAAACTCGAACTCATCGCCATTCAAAGTCTTCGTGCTAACAAAGCTACAATGACGCTAACTTGTCTTCTACTCACGTTTGTATCGGAAATGAGGCCAAATGTATATTTTTATACTAGAAAATAACTTTAATTTTGACATTTGAAAATATTTAAATTAAAATATAATATTTTAAAACGTTCAAAACACGTTCTAAATAAACAAAAAATTTGATATGATTAATTCTCGGACAATTAAATGTCATATTAATACTGAAATCATATTATTTATATATTTTTAAATATAAATTAAATTCTAATTTAACATGATTAATTTTTTAAAATTAATCAAAAATAGGTCTTATATGTTACATGAGAGTGAAACCCACTAGATTGTGCTTTTCATTTCACAGAATAACTTATTTTTAATTTAAAAAATAAAAATATTGATGTAATATTCAACTGATAGAATCTATTTATGGTTTAATTTGAATGTTTCGAAACGGTAAAGCCTGATTTGTATTATGGTGTAAATATACACTTTTAGCCTCACAAATAAGGCTATCTTCCTTTAAAATTTAACCTAATGAGTAAAAGCTATGATGATTTAGGTTTAGGACTTCCTAATCTGCGTGATGTCCGGAGGATGTGCTGACTATTATGCTGATAATAGGAAAGTGTAAGGATGACGGTCAACTGGATTTAAGTCGTAATATCCCGTTTGAACCATTTATTCCAATTGGCAACTCCAACTTGCAAGTTGCAACTGTGCTTGCAATTCAACGCGATTAAATGTGAAATGAGAGGTCGCTCGGCAAAAGTAAAGTCGTGAGTCAATGCTTTGGTAGCTACCCACCTACCCCTTCAGTCATTCTTGAATAATATTAGCTACGCAGTTGGTATCATTGAAGTATACACGAATACTATGTAAACATTGCGGCAACAGAGAAACATGACAGAAAAGAACGAAGGAATGAATATCTGAATCCCTTGACATTAATTGTACAGGGCGTGCAATATATACAGTTTGCCACCTCGCTAGAGTAGCGTTGTATTCCATGTAACTAAGGCCATCTTCAACTATTGTACCAAATTTTTAAGCTAAGTTTGGTGTAAAGTAGAATATTCTTAGAATCTTTTTACATCAAATTTAGTTTTACTCTAACCATTTTATACCAAATTTAGTGTGTTACTATTTATTGCACCATTTTAATGTGTGCTTTTGATATCTTGATTGGAGCAGATTTTTTGCACCAAAACACCAAATTTGATATTTTGGTAACTTTGGAGATGGCCTAACAAGAGAGAGAAAAGAAACGATATTTACAAGCCTTTACAATTATGTACATTACTGAAAATTCTACGAGCTTCTAGAAGCAGGGCTTGAAAGTTGGATCTGTAGGGCTTATTATTGGGCTTTATATCCTAACAGACCGGACATTGAACAAGTCGAAGAAAAGGTTTAAAATTTAGATGTTCAACCGGTAATACGTTATAAAACCGGTATATAATAAATAAAAAATAAAACTTATAAAAATATATAAAAATAAAATATTTTATTGAAATAAAAATACACCAGTGTCTATTATTATATAATGAATTAATAACAAATAAATATGAGTCTAATATAAATATTAAAATAGCAATAAAAATTAAAATTATATTTCTAAAAGAGGTTATGTCTCATTATCGTCACTTTATTTAAAAATTCGTAAACTAACGCTTTTATCTAAAGTATTTGCATCAACTTCTTATATTGCATTAAAATAAATTACAAAATAGTAATGTATGAATGTTTCTCAATTGTAAACTTATAAAACTGTATAATTTTAACTTAAACATAATCAAAATAAGATATGAATTGACCATCAGTAATTTTTTCATAAATCATCTTTTCAAGTTCGTTATAATCAAGATCAGTTTTGAATTTCTCAAAGTAAAATTTCGATAATAACTTATATGAATTTAAGAAACAAGCTTTCAACCGAATTCGTTGCGTATTAAGTTACGAGCATGTTGTGTTGGACGTCAAGTTCAAACTTTTTTTACAATTAAAATTTGAATTTTGGGTCGGGTCAAGGCCAAACTGTTCGATGTAATTCTTGAAAATTTTAAATAAAATATCGTGGTTTTAAGTAAAATATTGTTAATTTTTAAAATTAAAAATATATTAAATTAGACTCCTTCGAATATCATCCAAGCTAGCACACAACAATATTTTAGTCGGACTCATATTTGAGTAGGTTTGAATTCGACCCGACCCAAACCTTAGTGACCATTACGTGTGTTTAGCCTTGACTCTATATGACCATGTAAAGATATTTTTTACACATATCATTTTATACAAAGGAACTTAATTATTTAACAGGCCTATAAAATATATTTATTAAATTAAAATATAGATTATTGAGTCTAAAATACATTATGTATCATTAGTATTTAATTGTAATAATAGCTGTTAAATTAATTTCACAAAAAATTTAATAAATTGGTTTATATATTTATTTACTAATATATATTTATATATTAAATTATAAAAAATGTACTAATGCGATCTTAATCTACTTCTTAAACGAAATTAATATTATTATTAAGATCTGCGCTGACTCGTATCAGTGTTTAAACTTGACTCCACATAAAGACCATTTCATGATAAATATTAAATTTTAAGCAACTAACCCCTTGAGATTAGGAAACAACTCTGGCGGATCGTTGAACAAGGAAGCAGACATGTACATATTCCCATTGCTTTCACCTTCTTCCTTACAAGAGTTGTGCCATGTTCTGGACAAACAAAATACATGCATGTGTTTGGTTTGGTGTCTTTTGTGTTTGTGTGTGTTTGTTAAGGTGGCAATACATCTTACAAGGTGGGTAGGTGTTGCATATATGGAAAGTCCCAGCAAGAAGGCAGTTGCAACTCTCTGTTAAACGCTAAAAAAAAGGTGCATAAAAGCTCGCTGGATTTATGTCATAATTGTGTTTTATTTTCATTTATAATATTACCACTCTAGTCTAAAGTACAAGGTGTAGTTTTATCTATAAAAGATAGGGAAGGAAAAAAGAAAAGATAAGAGGAAAATGGGAAGAAGGAAGTTGAAGGTGAGGAAGTTGGAGTGTGTCAAGGCGAGGCAAGCAAAATACTCAAAGAGGAAAATTGGTATTCTTAAGAAGGCCAAAGAGCTTGCCACTCTCTGTGACATTGATCTTGCTCTTCTTATGTTCTCTCCTACTGGAAAGCCATGCCTCTATGTTGGTCAAAATCGGTAAATACAAAACCCCTTTTCTTTTTCTGTTCATTATTCATTTTCAGCAGATAATCTTTTTTTTATATATATATTTGTATATATTACATACTTTAGTACTGTAAAATTCCAGGTAAAATTAGGCTTTTTTTTAAAGTGAAAGTCTTAACATGTTCATATATTCAAATTTTATTACTAAATAATTGATATTAACATAAATAAAGTATACATATTAATTATCTTTTACAAGCTTTAGATTAGACGGGATTTAGTTAATTTAAAACAGTGATTGATCGTTTTATTTAAAGTTTTTTGTCGTATTAACAGTTATTTATTACGCGTGAAAATCAATCATTTAAATGAAGATTACAAACAATTTTTACTTAAATACTCTTTATTTTGAAAGATTAATTTGTATTAGTACATGTGAAATTTGTAAAGTGCAATACTTACAATAGTGTTCATAAAATCTTGTTAATGAACGCAGAGATCTAAGTACAGTTCTGGAGAAGCTAGCATCTATACCTGTGGAACACAGAGAAGCAAGGTAAACTCCATGCTCCAGCCACTTCTTAGGCCTTCAAGTTTCAGCTTCTTCTTCCTCTTCATGCGTATTGACATTTTGTTCCACCTGACATATCTCTTCAGGAAGGCCTACACTATGAAGGTAATTTCTTAGTATATGATTTCAACACTTTTTCGAAACAAAGTTTTTAAAATTATCAAATTTTAATATTTATGTGAAATTTCTGTTAAAAGACTTAAAGACAAGAAAGGGATGATTAGTAGAAACACACATGTAAACTAATAAAAATCTGTTGATGTGAATGATTTATCTTGTTTATAAAAAATATATAAAAAATAAATAAGTATTTAACAAAAAAATTATATGTAAGAGATAAAATCAGTGATAAAAAAATTAAACCGTAAAAATCTTGAATCATCCAACTTTTTGATTCGGGTTTCCAATTTTCAATTCAATTAACTATAATAACTCTTGTTGTTAAAACCGGTCAATTAATTAATGAATTAATTAATCAAATTTTATTAATTATAAATAAAATTTCATTTACCAATCTCTTTTTTAATTAAACTTTACAAATTCTTTGATGGGTAAGAACAATCTCTTATAATCATAGTTCAAAATTTTAATTTTATTTAATCTTTAGCTGGTTTTATGATGGTATAATACCAATTGAACCTTTTAAAATTTAAATCTTTTGTCTTATCGATTTAATTTTTGATCCGTTTTTTAAAACATAGAATAAAATAGATTAAAGAATATAGATTTAACTAATTTAGAATGTGAATATCATCAACTTTTTTTTAATTGATTCATGTCTTTTATTTTTTGTTGATAATCTTAAAACTAGAAAAAGGAAACAAGTAAAATCATGTGTGTTTTACCATATTTACAAGTGAATAAGAATTTTCACAAATTGATAATACGCCAGTTTTTGAGGAAAATGTTCACAAAGGACGACACAAACGAAGACGATGATGCCATGAACTTCCCAGTTGACAGGTTGGTGGGTTTCTCTTCTTTTTTCTCGAGAAAATGTCCCGATTCTTCGTACCTTAATAACTTCTACCTGGATTTTCTGTCTACAGGGAAGAACTACTCCAAGTACGTTTCCTATACACTCCAATGGATTTATTCATAATTAATCATAACTGCAGGTTACTAATTTATCATATGTTCAGATGCATCAAAATCAATTGAAAGAGCTCAAGAACAGACTTAAGGAAAGGAAAAGAATCCTGAGGTGACTCCAAATTGTTTTTCTTTTTTAGTTTTCTCAGTTCTTTTGGGTAAGATAATAATCACATCACCACTCTGCTAGGGAATGGATAAACCCACAAAACGTCAGCGAACCAGCTCAACTCAGAATCATGGAGGATCACATTCAAACAGCTCTTTATAGATTGAACGCTAAAAAGGTTCGCCTTCCATATTCAACTTCTTGATCTCCTTCCTCTTTCTTCCATGCATGATTCTTTACGTAATTAATAACGCGACATCGATTCTTTTTCAGATTCAACTGGCGGAGCAACAAAACCAAATTGAAGCTTCTCAGGTTTCTTTTTTTTCAGATTCAACCATTTTGTTTTGTATTTCTTCTGGTATGAAAACTTAGAATTGTTTGTGTACTGAAAGAGCTGACATGATGAAGTTGTTGGTTGCAGGCGGCGGCAGCAGCAGCAGGAGGAATACATCTTCCAGAGTTTTGTTTCCAAGCTGGATATTTCATGATTTAGAAACAATTTGCCTAATGTTCAATTAATCAAAGTTTGTTTAGAATTAATGAGCCTAAATGGCAGGTTTAGTGGTTAAATGAAATGTTAAAAGTTTGAACTTGACCTCAGTTTTTTGAATTTTAAGTATAAGAAAAAAATTATAAATTTATTTGTAAGAGTCTAGTTTAAAAAAATTAGAATTAATGAATTGAAAATAATATATCTTTTTATATTTTTTAAACTTTGAATAAAAAAGTCAAAAATAAATAAATTTAGAATATATGAGAAAGAGTTTTGAAGTTTATGATTAATCTAATATTATTTATATAACGAATCAAATCAATTCTTAAAATCGAATTGAAATAATTAAATTAAACATGATTATCTTAAATTATTAATAGAAATTAAAATTAATTACTTTTGATCAAAATTAAGAGTTAAATGTTGAGATATGGAGCCTGATAATATATTTGGACTTTACACCAGGGCCACAGTTGTGGATCCAATTGTATTCTCCTGGGCAGCAAAGGTGAAACATTGGATCAGTTATTAGAGGGCAGTTATGTCTTTTGTATTCTTTTTGGCATATAAATACGTTCTATTCTCCTAGTGTACCTATGTTGAAAATATTCACAGTGAAATAAAACCCTAGCCGCCCTTGGATGTAGCAAAATTAACATTAGTCAACTACGTAAATCTGTGTGTGTTTTGTTATTTCCGTACTTGTTCTTTGATTATTGTGATTGATCGTTCATAACATAAATTTGGATTATTATATTAATAACTTTTAATTAGTTTATGTATGATGTTTATAATTATATTTACCTCTTTTTATTTTTAATTAAAATATAAGAAAACATTAAAAGTTATAAATTTTTTTGAAAATTTCTTAAATTATGTAAAATATCTAAACCTTCTACACTTTAGGCTATTAATCGAATTTCAACTAAGCTTTGACTTTTCGACCCAAAAAAAAACCTAAGCTTTGACTAGAACACTACACTATACCTAAAGTTCGATCCGAACCCAAATTTCTTTTGGACCGAAGTTGGCCTCACAGGCCCTATCAGTTTGAACTTGATTGATTCTTACATGGAACTAACATACTTCAATAGAAAATGTGTTACCTTTCATTAAAAATTTCTGTTCTCACTGAAACTTTCTGCAGCTTTTTGAACAGTTTGCTTCTCCAATAATGGGTTCGTTAAAGGTGGTCCTGTAACAACTCGGGTCAGGACCTTACATAACCAAGGTTGGGTCCATGATGCCACCAGTCAAATGTTGGAATCTTAGAGAATTTCATTAGCAAACAGGTTTTTATTATTGGATATTTCGGTTTTCCACACTAAAACTTGGGTAGTGATTCGTTTCTCTGATTATAAGCTTGGAAATAGTTGAAAGCATTCAGAACTTGGGAAGCAGTTTAAATCCTTGGGAATATCTACATCACATTCGTGTAAAATTTTATGACAATTAATGGTCCATTTCAATGGCAGAAGCCATACTATAGCAAGTGGACAAGTTGACGAGGTAGTTCAGTCTGCTGGAGAAGTGTCAACATCTGATCTGAATTCTGAAATGTGACCGTATGTACGTCACACCAGCTAAGTCACTGCAGAGCATTATTGCTGGGAAAAACAAATAATGCACTGCTTCAACCACCGTCTCCAGGCCAGAACAGCTCTGCCAGACACAATAAGAGTCAGCCTCGTAGCCCCACCAAGCTAAGCTACCAGACGATGCTTATAGTTTGTACAAAGACCATCACAAATTTACTGTGATCGGTTCAAGCAGAGAGGGCGAGCATCATGATAAGCATTACTCTTCTATTATTGAAGTAGTCCCAACCTTTCCTTTTCTCCCAACCACAATCATTGACACCAACGTTTTTATACAAAACTTCCACTAACTGATCAAACCAGACCCCCCAACAACCAAAAAGTTGAATAAGTGCCATTCAGACCACTAATCACTAAGTTTCTACATAATTTACCCTACTATGATATACTCGGGTGATTGTTGTTGTTGCATATCACTCGCCAGTTTGAGATATTACCTCACCAAACTTTAGGAAGAGTTGCGCATCTGAGGTGCTCATTGATGGACAGTTAACCAAATGTGGAGTCTTGAGATTTGCATACTCGTCCATGTAAGATGGAACTTTGGCTGATGGGAGCGGGAGAGGGGCAGGAGGAGGATTCTGGTTGCATTGTTTTGGCAGGTTGGCGCATGGCACAAGGCTTCCCAGGACCCGAGTCACTTCGTGCATGGTCGGGCGATCGGGTGGCTGTCTCTTGGTGCATAGAAGAGCAAGCTGGAAAACCTTTTTTACAGCACCAAGATCCTTGCATTTGGCAGTTATCTCAGGATCAACAGTTTCCATGACAGTATTGTTTGCCGTTTTCGATAAAATCTGCATACAGAATGCATGCTAACTGGCTTAGTATTCTCTAGACCGATATAAATATACTTTCTTATCAACTTGGTACATACCATGTGGTGAAGATTGCATTCATTATCAACAGGCTTTCTTCCAGTCAGCAGTTCAAGTAGAACAATACCATAACTGTAGACATCGGACTTCTCTGTTAGACGAGAAGTTCGTGCATACTCAGGGTCTATATAACCGATTGTCCCCATAATATAAGTAGAAGTGTGTGATTTTGAGATGCACAAGCTTTTGGCAATGCCAAAATCTGTGAGATGGGCCTCATAATCCTTGTCAAGTAGGATGTTTGATGACTTGACATCCCTGTGAATGATACGGGGACTACAATCATGGTGTAAATATGCCAGCCCTTGAGCAGCTCCAAGGGCTATTTGAAGACGAGTATCCCAGTCAAGCTTTTTCTTCTTTGTAGGTCCTGAAACACATTGGTACGGTAATTCAATTACAAAGTATTCATATGAAAAAGACAGCACTATAAAAATAGTTCACAAGCAATTGCTTCATGCAATATCAGGTCTCATGATGATAAAACTAATCTTCACAGAAACAGTTATACAAAATGATTTAAAAAAAAAGATCAAATACTAGATACAGCCACAAATAGATGCTCTAATTTGAAGAAAAATCTTACCATGAAGGAGATCCCAGAGACTGCCATTTTCCATATAATCATAAAACAGAAGGTTTCCTAATGGGGATAAAGAGTATGCCTGGAGGCTAACCAGATTCCTGTGCTTGATGCTTCCGACTGTCCCCAACTCAGTCTCAAATTCCTTCAAGCACTGAGGATAGTGAGAGTAGAGCCTCTTAATAGCCACTGGTCTGCAATTTTTAAGGACACATTTATACACGGTGCTCGACGCACCATAACCAATTATATACTTCTCACTCAAATTTTCGGTCATCCTCATGATATCCTCGTACACATGTAGTGCCATGTTCATGTTAAGGATCACCAACTTTGGGGTCGAATAACAAACTGTTAATCCAAAAAATATAAAACTTTAGGAACTTCAAATTAGCAGTACTGTTGTATTTGAAATGAGGAAAATTCAATAATCTTGGTTGTCGCTAATGTATCGTATTGATTTCTGATAAGTCGAAACATAGCTATATGCCATTAGTTATTTTGGTATTCACAGACATGCAGCAGACGCACCTGGTTTGTCAGGTGACCCGTCAGGAAATGGTGGTGGATTATGTGGCCGGCATGCAGCAACTAAAATCATGAGAAGAAGCACAAGAGCACCAAGAGCAATCCCAAGTATTGCTGCTTTAGAAATGGTTACTGCAGTGACATTAAAAATCACAAAACAATTAACAAGTGTCACTTCCAAATCATACAAGATCAAGTTGACAACTTGTTGCTCCTCAGATGTGATTGAAAGTACAAATGACGGTAAATTAGTGATTACCTCTCTCAGTAGGACGAGAATCATGGCAAGGTGAATTAAGCCAATATCCACAAAGACTGGGATTCCCAACAAAACTGCAAATGGAATAAATTGGAGTATCAGAGAGTGGAAAAGTAGCCAGTTCATATTGTATGGAGACCGGTCATCAAATCAGCTAACCTGTCTGGTGAAAACCTAGAGAAGTTATTGCTTGTGGGAATGACACCAGCTAGATTATTGTAAGACACATTCCTGTAGGTGTTACTTGGGTAAGCTACTGAAGATACCATCTCCAGAGTAAAATATCAAAAACCAATGAGATGATAATACATAATATCAACTTACAAGATAGTAAGACTGAGGCAGTTGATTAAAGGCATTACGTCACCTGATATGTTATTGTTCTCCAATCTCCTACAATTGATATGCATGGAAAGATTAATATGACTGTAGTCATGGCCTAAGTTCGGTGCATGTAAAACAGATGATTATAGTCACCACAAAATAGAGCTCATACATTATGGAATTAGAAGAAGAGTATGCAATGCCCAGTATGTAACTTGCACATTTGAGGAATGACAGTAGTATATCACAGCTGAAAGCAAATGCCAACTAGAACTTACAGAGTAAACAAGTTCTGTAACTGGCAGAGTTCCTGAGGAATCAGTCCTAACAGGTCATTATTTGATAGATCACTGAGCATAAAAGCATGAAACGCCAAGTTAAAAAGGAGAAAGCAAGGTTTAAACGGATTGCTTATTTCAAACTTATATAAAGATATTACATCTCCATAACACTTCTGAGATTACCAAACTCTGATGGGATAATTCCATCTATTTGGTTCCTGCTTAAATTCCTACACGTAGAGCAATTGGAAGTCAGTAAAAAGCAAAGCTTTAAGACAATGGAAGACTTGTCAACATAACTCACAGCTTTAGGAGATGTTCCAAGTCACCAAGGGAAGAAGGAATTGATCCACTGATTTTGTTATAAGAAATGTCCCTGAACAGAGGATAGACGGGGTTGCGGACAACCACTTCGAGGAAGGATAATAGATGGACATAAATTGAAAAAAAGATAATACTTACAAGGTATCCAAGTTGCCAATTCGAGAAAGCTCAATTGGAATTGGACCTCTAATGCTGTTGGCTGAGAGATTCCTAGAAGAGCCAGGAAAATGGAAAATCAACTAGAAATACAGTTTTTTTGGTCAACGAAAAATGAACTAGGACCAAAGCTTAGATATACATCAGGGCCAAACTTACAAATATGTCATCCTCTCCAGCTTTTCAAACGCCTGTGGAATTGTCCCGTTCAACCTGTTTCCATGCACATTGCTGTGATCAAAGAAAATGGTTAGCAATCATCCAAGTGATTGCTTGTCAAAAACTTTATGTTAGCAAGATTTTATACTTACAGGCTATTAAGATTCGTACATGAGCTCAGATTACCAGGTATAGGCCCATCAAGGTGATTGTTGGCAAGATTCCTGCCGTACAACGAAAATTTCCATTCTAAAAATTTTTCTGAAGACAATGCCAAGAACATCGCAAAATTTGAAAACCTACAGATCAAACAAGTCAGTTAGCTTCCCAAGCTCTGGTGGTATTCGTCCTGAGAGTTGATTATCATTCAATTCCCTGAAAGAATGCAGAGTAGAGAACATTCAGAATGTACAACATATGGCAGTCTAGGTCCAGCCACCACAGGAAACATATAAAGAGAAGCGATATACCAAATTAACATCTGAATTCATGATTTCATAATATTGGTATTGAACAATTTATTAAAGCGAGTCCACATAAAATATAGGGCCAGGGATGGTGCACATACAAGTAATGAAGTTTGGTCATATTGCCAAGCTCTGGGGGAATGGATCCAGTGAGCTTGTTACCGTGTAAATATCTGTCACATTAAGAAAAATGGATCAATTTACAGAAATAAACCAGCAATTTGACAATAACAAGAATGCGTGTCTTTAAATAACAAATTACAATGAGATGAGAGCTCACATGACTGCACAATATGAGATTATTAATCAGAAATTTCATACAATGATTACCCGTTTTCATCAAAATTCATCTGAAATGTTGGAGATTTAAAACCCAGGGACTATATACAGATCAAGAAGAAAGCACTTACAATTTTTCTGTGTATGATAAATTTCCCAAGATTGGTGGGATGGGCCCACTTAACATGTTGCAGCTCACGTCCCTTTGTTTTGATAGGAGTCAAAACAATATAAAGCAGCGTTAGAAGACTGTTATTCCTCAAGTCCTAAACTGCAAGAAAAAGTCAATTAACAACACTTACAGTACAGCAAGAGCCTGCATCAGACCAATGACAGACGGTATCTTTCCTGATAGTTGATTACTTTGCAAGGATCTGGTAATCCATGATCATTGTATGAGTAAGAATACTTCTCAGGCAAGTTGTCATCATCAAAATTGAGAAAACAAAGGTCACTTACAGTGTAGCTACTTGTAAGAATCCAATATTGAATGGAATCTCTCCTGTTAGCTGGTTGTAGGAAAGATCCCTATCAATATCAAAGAAATGATTGAGCATAAAACTTCCAGAAAATCAGTCATTGCAAGGAAATTTAGTACCACTAGGAAGGGATAGGGTACATACAGGACCTGGAAGGAAGTACAATTGCCGATATCCTGAGGAATACTTCCAGTCAAACTATTGTTTCTAACATCACTACATTGGTAGAATGATCAAACTTAGAAAAACATTCTGCAATTTAGGTGAATCATCTCAATTCTACAATCTTTGAAGACCAATTTAAATCTTGCAAATAAAACTTACAAGTACCACAACCCAGTTAACTGGCACATGTCAGCAGAGAGTGTACCAACCAGATTGTTTCCTCTCAGCCCACTAAGATTGAGAAAAAGATAACCATTAAGAAGACCAATATAAAGAGTAATCCAAAAAAGGATAGTAGAAACATTCCAAGAACATTCAGAAGGGATAAGTGGAAAGCATTACAGCATACTCACAGATACTGTAAAACTTCGTTCCAGTATAGAAGTCTAGGTATTTCACCATGGAGTTGGTTCTGTGCAAGGTCTCTGAAACCAGCAGTTCGAACATAAATATGTTGACTTGAAACAATCACGTTGAAGAGTGAAATTTTAAAGGGCAATGTCTTACAAAATCTTCAAGTTTGGAATCTGGGACAGGGTAGATGACACTGGGCCGGTCAATAAATTGTTCTTCAAAATTCTGAATTCCAAGAATTGCAGTTGAAACTTTCTTTCAGACATTGAAAATAAGGCAGTGGGAGTAATTAATAACCGAGGAATGGAAGAATAAGTACTCACAGAATCTCTAGCTGCTTCAACTTTGAAATTGAAAATGGTATGTCCCCATATATCTCATTGAATGACAAGTCCCTAACAAGAACAAGAGAGAGCAGAAATCATTACAGCATATGAACAGAGATCTACTGAACATTATTGATCTCGCTTAACTAATGGAACATACAATCTTTCTAAAGCAGAGCAGTCGCCTATCTCATCAGGAATCTGCCCAGAAAGATGATTACCCCCAAGGTCACTGATACAAGATCAAAACAAATGCTTGATCAAAGTGACTAAGCGAGATTTGATATGAAAGCACAAGAAAGGAACACTCTCAGTATAGCTACAGAAAAAAAGCAGAAGATGAGAACTCTACATGGAAACAACAGCTTTGAGATTTCCTATTGCAGGTGAGATCTCTCCACCAAGATTCAGACCAGAGAGGTTACTGCGGTTAGAGTACAACAGAAGAAAGTCAGTAGATTTTATTGATAACATAACGTGAGATTTAAAGCACTTAAAACTTCAAAGGAAAACAGTAAATAAGTAAACTAACAGTGCAATGACATCGAATGTGACATTGTCACAAGTGATCCCTCTCCAAACACAGTAATCCGAAGAAGGGGAATCCGTCCAGTCATATAGAACATTGTCCACATCTCTAAAAGATTTCTTTACCGCCATCAACGTTGCCCCTTCACCATCCGTACCATACTAGTAGTTAATATCGATCTTAATAAAAAAATAAAAACTAAAAGAAACTTTCTTACAGACACGAAAGCGATTCAGATTCTGAAATGTTAAGCTCTCATGAGAAAATTTTAAAACTTTACTATTGATCGAAACTTATACACCGAACTCAGAATCTGGAAGTAGTAAACTTTTAGAACTTGAATATAGTACCAGTGCAACAGGAAAAAAAAAAGAGACTAAACTAAACTAAATAAGGATCTGATGAAGTGACCAAAAATAGAGAAGCTTAAACTGCGAAAAGAATCCCCGGAAGCAACACGTTAAGAAGCAAAATGGGACATAAAGCCAAGAAACGTACAAAAGTGAAGAGCCTTAAATATTAATTCCAGTCCAGACCTAAAATAATTCAAAACAAGCTGAACATTTTTAGTTTCAACAAGATTCATAACAGCAAAAATCTCAGTTTTCATTTTCTATTGCTTTCACTATCATCATTTCCATCTGCAATTTTCGGCAGCCAACATATCAAGAACTCACCGTCATCAGACTCAACGTAACCACAACCCAAGCAGAGGATAAGACCCAGTAAAATCCATTCCACGCGAAATGCCATCATAGCCCTTCTCAAGATACACCCAAAATTTCCACTAAACTACTCTAAGGCCTCCAACTTCTGTACGGCCACTTCCACTCGCACTCCTGGAACTTTAGTGTAGAAGATGAGAAGACGGAAGGAAGGGAACACCTACTTAAATGCTCAGGGAACTTGCCAATATCGAGTAAAATCTAAAGCTCCTCGTTCTACTCGACAAAGGCATGGATATTAGAGAATAACCAACATGAACTTGCGCTCTGGAGCGGGTAAGAGGCTAAAAGGCTTTTGGGTTTTTTCTACTTGTTCTATCACATCGCTTCTCCAGAAACAGTACTGCACTCATTGAGTATCGGTCAGTACCAAAAAGCTACAGCAATAGCTGTGTGAGAGACAAAGGTAAATGTAGGAATAGAAAGGGGAACAGCTAGAGAAAGAAAGATAGAGTCTTTGCCTCATAAGCATATATACAAAAGTTAAAGAAAAAAAAAACGCTCTTTCTTCTCTCTGCCAGAGCTCTGCAACAAAACCTGCAACTTTCTTTCTCTATCTCTCTGTCTGTATCTCTCTTGGTTATTCTGATAAAGGCTTACTAATGGGTAATACAATGCTTGCAAAAAAAAGCTCGCCACAAGTAGCAACCTTTCTCATGGGGTCTCTGTGGAGAGCTCCATTTCAAAACTCTTTGGTACAAATACTTCCATATCCATGCATAAATAAATTTCTATTCATTCTCTAGGTGGGAAAGCTCAATTAATTCATCTTTGGACTTTTGCATCACAGGCCTCTCCCAATGTTCATTGTCTGTACTACTCGAGTTTGGGAGTTGTTTAAATCTGTTCGGATCATTTCGTTATCTAACTGTCCAAAATTATCTCCGTACTAAGAACTCCATATGTCCAAATTTGCTACACTAAAGCATAAAGAAGTACAGATATTAGTGAAAACCATGTTCCGGTAACTTTGTATATGATCATTTATAAGATAAAGGAGACATTTTTACTATGTTACTTAGAGAGTGGCATACATAATAGTAAAACAGGGGAGATAGAAAGAGATTGACAGGGGGAAAAAAAAGAACAGAAACACAGGATAGATAGAACTGCAGAAACTGAGCAGCAATGGGGTCCAGACTCCAGAATCAGGGATGAGAGCAATGTGATTAGTCCCTATTTAAAACCCAAGAGAAAAGTTGGAACGAAATTGCTCCACTCTCTCTCAAAATCTCATAGCTTTGGACCCACTTAGCTCCTCTCTCTCTTATCTTTATATAATAACATTTGTGTAATTTACCTCGGGAAGGTCATTTGTCTTGTCCTTTCAATCTCCTTCTCTTCACTCTGACACCAACCCTTCTCTCTGATTATGCATGTCAGGTCCCATGTCCTTTTAGACGGCCCATTAACGCCGTTACTGTCCTTCTCACCAAGTTAATGCAAAGGAAGAGTGACACGGAGAGACAGAGAAGGAGAGAGAGGGGACAGTCCTTCCTTTCCCTTTCAGGACATTATTGTATTGTTCATTGGTTGAGATGACTATAACTATAAACAACAACATTCTGAATCAGTTTATTTTATTAAGCCTTATTTGACTTTGCTTTTCGTTATTATAGTATAATACAATGTAGTTTAGTGGCCTTTGTCTCCTAGATTAGGATCTGCTTCTCTTGACCCAACATGTCTTTTCCTCTGCCCCAGCACTCACAGCTTGCCACGTGGTGGGCGGGTCTTGTCTGGGTTTTTTTTTGCTTCCCTTTTTTTTTCCTCATGATCCCATAGTGTACCCATCTTTTCTCTGTAATCAATGGGTTTTGCTTCCTCAACAAAGGAGGAGTGTAAATATTTATAGGCACAGAACTATGTCCAGAGGGCAAAAGTTGTGATTTTTTTTTAATTTCTGCAATTCTGAAATTAGACTTTTTCACTTTTAGCCGGTTTGGGAAATGAGGAATCTTTACTAAATACTCCAAGCTGCCATGTGCTGTGACAGACTCAAACCAGCCATTGGAGTGTTGTGCCCAGAAATCACTTTCAGTTTCAGGGCTTTTAGTTAGGGACTATATTGAGTTTTCCATTAGATTTACAAGGCCCAAAGTGCATTTTTTTTTGTTTTCCTTAATCATAATTGCTGCTTGATAGTATTATTATCATTATTATTTCTGGTGTATAATTGATGAGAGGGGATAAGTGGGCCCAGTAATCACATGATAAGCGTTTCTTTCTCAACAACAATTCCTTGCCCTGTCACGTGCCCATTTAATGTGTTAATTTAAGGTTAAATGGCCCATTCAGTTTCCCAACTTAAATGCCTTATCCCTTTTTTTCTTTTTTGGGGAATGAACTGAAGAATAAATATCTCATCAGAGTCTAAAAGTCTAGAACAGTGTAAGAAAGAGTGTGGGACGCGTACCCAAAGCCAAGTCCCAATGAAAGAATGTGTGCACTGTTCATGATTGATAATTCAATAATTTCAACTTTTTAATTTAAATATTAATTTCAATTAGAATATGTAAAATTTTATTAAATGATCTAATCGGTTAAATATATAGAACTTTTACATGTATTCTGAAATTTGCACGAGCTCCATACAACCTCCAAATACAAGAATGTAAATGCAACCAACATGCCACTATAAGCTGTTAAGTTTTGAGTTCTAAATAAGATACCAATTACAAGCACAGATGCATGATAAAATGTATTATTACATAATGACGTCAACTGTTCTTTTTCTTGCCTCAAGCAATCAAAATCAATCACGAGAAAAAACATGGAATACGAACATGACATGAGCCGTGCCTGTGCCTGTTCAAAATAAGAAGAGACATGACACTTTCCTAAAACTTGCAACATTCTACACACAAGTATTAAAGTTTTATGTCTTTTTTTCTGCCAGATAGAACAATGGAAGTACAATACACAGTGCAGCGACTGTTTCATTATTATCTGTTTGTTTTCTTGGGGTTCAAATAACTCCTGGCTTTTGTCAACCAAGCTGGGAGCTCTATTTGTTTCTTCTCTCAGATCCGTGAAGCTTTAGAAGCAATGAGTTGGTGACAACAAAAATTGAGCTTAATGCCATCAATCCACCTGTCAAAATAAGTAAAAAGCAAATGAATTAGTCATCCCCCTTCCCCTGCATTAATACATATATGTTGCTGGCTGTGGGATGAATAGTGAGTGTGGGCAAGCATTATTTGTCCATGCAAAGGAAAGAGCAGCTTTCATTCAGTCACCTGAAAGCGAAGGAGTCATGGCAAATTCATACTGGGGAAGTAGCACTCCAGCTGCAATAGGAATAGCTACAACATTATACGCCACTGCCCATGATAGATTTTGATATACTTTGGACATTGTTGCCCGAGCTAGATCCAGAGCATCTACAACCTATCATCAAAATATCACAATCTCATTGGCTAATTTAGCTCTTACTAATATCTCTATCTACCAACCAAATTCCTATGAAGAAATGAGATAGAGTCAAAAAAATTCATCTTGAGAATTGTAGATACCAAGAAGAATCACCTATACAACATTAACATGCCATGTAAATGATCATCTTCTTATAAACAGCAGGATTAACAACTATTTGAAAAGTTCTCTTAAATGTGTAAAGAGCGGGAAGAAATAGGTTGTTTTTTATTCCAAGGATTTTGCTACAAGAAGGTAGATTACAAAGCTTAGTGTTAGCACATTTTTGTGGTAATTAATGCTGCACACTTCCCAAGGAGTAACAAATTTGAATGCAAAGAAATCATACTTGTGAAAGTCGGTTGCCAAGAAGAATAATGGCTGCTACATCGGACGCAGCATTTTCTTGTGCTTCATTCTGTAAAGCGATCCCAACATCCGCAAGTGCCAATGAAGGGGCATCATTTATCCCATCACCAACCTACATGAAGCTTACCACTCCACTTAGTTTCTATTCAAAATGAGTCAATACATTCTGAACAGCTTAATCACCCAACAGAATTGGTATCTTGAGTTTCAGACCCAAGATGGACTCCTATTTCAGACCTATTGGCCATTTGATCTAACACGAGCAGGAAGTTTCATCTTAATCACCATGTAATCACCTACATTTTTCATTTGAGTTCTATGTCAACATGTTAAATTTCACACGTAGAATCTGACTGAAGTATGAGGTTTCTTATCGGCTACAGATTACAATGGCCATAGGACTCTGTCACGGTTGATACCAGATCCCAGAGGAATGCGAAATTTAAAAAATGGTTACCATAGCAACAAGATGTCCTGCTGCTTGAAGAGATGATATAATCCCAGATTTCTGCTGAGGAGTCAAGGATGCATTAACAAACTCTGCGTCTATACCAACACTATTTGCTACAGTTGCAACTGCCTCTTCCCTGTCCCCCGATAAGAGGACTGTATTTATACCATTCTGCTGCAGCCTGTAGCAAAAAGGATATAATGTAGAGGATAAATAGATAGGAAACGTTGTTGAATAACAGTGAATAAATTCATTAGAGAAACCAATAGATCTTGTGACTCATTAGCAGAGGATATCAAAGACATTCTCCTACAGCTTTTCCTTCTTTCTGACAAACTAAATATAAAGAGGACGAGAGAAAGAAAAAGCTCAATGTCTAACCATGCTCAATGTCTAACCATTATAAGTAATATATTAAAAAGAGGCTCAAGTAGAACAAATTTTCACGTCAGAAGTACATCCATTTCCAGACAAAAAAGCTTCTTTAAACCAGCATTCTTAGGTAACAAACATCAACTAGTACTTAAAAAACTAATGGTACAGAAACTTACCTACTCACAGTAGATTTAGCATCATGGCGCAAACTATCAGTTATTGCTATGGCCCCAATGATCCCTTCTCCTTCACGTCCAACATAGACAACCGTCTTTGAATGGTTGGATGAAAACATCTCTTGTGACCCTTGGTAAGTCAAGACAGCTGCAAGCTTCTGTATATCTGACTCGCTTGTAATTCTCAGGAACCTATCATGAACCCACTCGAATTTACCAACTGCAACCAAGCATCCATCTACTTCTGCCATGGTTCCAAAACCTGGTTCTGTCAATTGCCCTCTTGTTGTCGGGATTTTCAGGTTCAGTGATTCTGCCTTATTTACAATGGCCTTTGCAATTGGATGCAATGCTGTTTTCTCAACTGCAGCAGCAATTTGAAGAATTTCTGATTCCTCATATGTGACTGAAGCCACAGTAGAAACGGCAGGTTTCCCTTCAGTGAGGGTGCCTGTCTGAAAGTTCAAAATGGGAAGAAACAGGAAACAAGTTTTCAGTTGTACTAGTAGTACTACTAAATATCTCTTAGGATAGAAAAAAGATTACATTCCCACACGGGAAAACTGAAAAGGCAAACTCACCTTGTCTAGAGCAATGTGATCAATGCTGGCCAAACGTTCCAACACATCTCCCCCTCTTATGAGAAGCCCTTGCTTAGCTCCTGGTATTACCCAAAAAAAAAGAACATTAAACACCCAAAGAGATCATTTATAGCCACATGCAATTCGTGACTATTAAGAAATAACAGAAATATAAGAAACTGTCTGTTATTAAACTAATTGATCCTGCCTTGCACAGCAAAAATAAAGACTATGCCTAACAACAATAGTTCCTACTCAACAAAAGTCCTTATAATCCTTCTCGCCATGACTTTTTTGTTTTTTCTCAGATAGCAGAAAAAATTTTAAGTGGTAGCTGATCAGCAAATGACTTTAGCATTGAAGTTTATGTAAATAACCGATGAGTTAGACACTGTACCAACAGAAGTTCCAACTAGGATTGCAGTGGGTGTAGCCAGGCCAAGTGCACATGGGCAGGAAACTACCTGGAACAAGAAATTCAACGTAACAAAGATAGAAGTGGGTATTAATCTCAGAACATTAAATTATTCCCCTAGAGGATTAACGACAACATTAACAATTACAAGACTTCGATGCACAAGACCATAATCACTGACCAAGACATCCACAGCAAGTTTCAAGCTCAACAGTAATGGATCACCATCTGGTCCGGCAATTTCATTGAGCAAGACATCGGGAAAAACGTGCGAGCCAATATAGTACCTGAATGAGAATGTGCAAACCATCAAGAGCAAGATTATGAAAGATATGAATCAACAAAGATGAAAATCACAAACAATTGATGTGGGAAAAATCGATGATTGCTTTAATCAGTGACATTTCAAAATCACATTAAAACCCAAATCTAGATAATAAACTTGAAGTACAGTATAATAAATACAATGATTCATGTAACTAAACCAATAAGATGAATAGTGAAGGGTATTGACAGACGAGTAGAAAGGAAAGCCGTAGACTAGATTGCCTCCAATTTGACACAAGGAAAAGACAAAAGGTAAAGTAATAAGGCATACCAAAAAACAAAAGTTGTGGCTGATATAGTCATCACACTGTATACAAATGGCCCGGCTATGGAATCTGCAAGCCTTTGTATGGGTGCTTCACGGCTTTGAGCATCCTCAACCTTGAAATTTCACATAAAAGCTTTAAAATGTGAAAAGGCCGATCCAATGACTGATTTCACTTGAAGGCATCAAACTTAAGACGGACAGGATGAGCACTCACAGATTTTGTAAAAACATAGAAATTTAAGTTTGTAAAGCTTCAATCTTTACAAGGTCTGAAATGAGGAAAAAGCAGAACGAACTTGTCTATTCTCTATCTTCGATTCAACTGATGCTCATGCTATGACAGAAGCAATAAAGGAAAAAAAATAAAGTGTGGGAGAGGAAAGAACCAAAGAAACATACTGACCATGCGCACAATTCTGGATATTGTGGAGTTTGAGCCAGTACAAGAGACCTCAATCCTTAAAGGACCATCCTGAAATAAATTAGCAATTGCCTCTCCTTAAATCAAGCAACCAAAATATATATATATATACACACAGACCAGCAAACAAAGAGATAAATCAAGAAAGAATTTAAATTTATTCCAAGTAAAATTTTATTCATGTTAATACTATCAAGAGGTAAGATGTTGTATTACCAGTTCAAAATTTATACTAGAGAAAAATGGAAAGCATAGTGAAAATGTCAAATATTAGCAGTTTAAGAAACCATTTGATCAAAAGCTTAAACTTTTGGGTGAGGCATACAAAAGATTTAGATACAATTCGAGCAAGCCACAATTTGGAAATAGCATACTGAATATTTTTTTCTAATTCTGAAGTCCATCATACCCAATTTATTGTTCCAGCTGAGACTCCCAGGCCTGCTTCCTTGAATACTGGCAATGATTCACCAGTGAGCATGGATTCATCGACAACACTTCTTCCAGCAAGAACTCTCCCCTGTTGAAGATCAGTGTAATTCCAGCTGACATTCAATATGCACAGTACTAAATTGACACTAAGTAAGAGCTGATGAATAAGCATCTCACATCACAAATCATAGCAAGCACTGATGAATTCTAAATAATGTAGAAGGTTCAAATTCAAAGATGTGGAGTTTGTGACTGAAGGACAGGATGAATTGAATTTATTTATTGACAGAAAAAATAAATAAACACTGATTATTTTGGGATGAAACAATACAAAGATCAACTTTATCCAACGTTTACAAGATTCTTTACGTAATGGAATATGAATATAAGAATAAACGCATGGAGAAAAGACGGAATGAGAGAATACAAGACTCTCTTTGAAGAATATAAAATGCTTACATCCACAGGAATGACTTCTCCAGGCAGAACCAAAACTGTGTCTCCTACACGAATGCCATCAGTGGGAACCTCAACACAGATTGCGTTATTGCAAAGAACAGTATCAGAGGGAGGATTGCCATCTGATGAAGTAATTACAAGTCGCGACTGAGTGGATATGAGGGACTGCAAAACATGCAGCTCAGAGATATCAGATAAGTTTGTTTTAATTAGTGATAATACAGATATTAAAAGAAAATCTAGCATAAACCACTGCAACCAAATATTTGAACTGAAACCACTCGAATT
This sequence comes from Erythroxylum squamatum, assembly GCA_025629845.1. NCBI lineage: Eukaryota > Viridiplantae > Streptophyta > Magnoliopsida > Malpighiales > Erythroxylaceae > Erythroxylum > Erythroxylum squamatum. The sequence goes on from JAOTBA010000008.1 coordinate 1,600,542, forward strand.
TGTAGCAGGTAACCATTACATGTATGAAACTGGGAATCACAGCTGCAAAACAGATTTCAACTTACGAGAAGTTCATTCATATCACTAGATGCCTTGACCCTCGCTTTTTCTTCCAGAGAACGACCTAAAAGTACAAACCCAAGAAGCATCACCTGCAAACTAAAAACAAAGCTGCATCAATAAGACTTATAGCTGTTGGTTTGAAACACTACGATAGCTAAAATTACACCTGTTAACAGGTTAAGTGGGTAAAGAAAATTGCAAAATCTCCAGATATCTGGAAAATAAGCCATGGTTAGGTCACCCTACGAGTAAGCTTATAACTTCTAATAGGAATACAAAACAAGAAGGTAAGCAACTCACCGGCTCATCAAAAAACGATGCATCCCATTCCAGATCAGGGTTAAGAAGGGCAACCTACAAGAGAGAAGATTTTCTTTTCTTAAATAAAAAGGAAAGATTAACCAAAATGGGATAGGGTGCAACATGAATAAAATCTGAATCTGATAATGACAATAGGCAAAGGGCCTCACCGCACTGATGAGAAATGCTGCAGTGGAACCAAATCCCACGAGAGAGTTCATATTGGGAGAACGCTTCATGAATGCCCTTAGACCATCGACAAGCAACTCTACAAAAGATTCGCAACTTTTAGTCCAACAGACTAGATATTTCTTTTATAAACAAAAATGAAAAGGAAGTGTATAGTTTTAAGGTCTGCTCATTACATACAATCCAAGACCAAGAAATCTGAAACAAAAGACCAACCTCTTCCTGGTCCCAGCAAAGCTCCCAAAGCCAACCCACCCTTCAAAAACGAGTTATGCAAAACCTCCAACACCGACCCTATACGAAAATCACATACAACCAACTTAAGAACCAAAAGTTACAGAACGCAACTGGTTAACTAAATTGGGGTTGGTTATACCATGACCAACATGAATGCCAAGAGAGTGCAAGAAGTGGGAAGCATGCGTCCCACAGCACAAGGCCACCAAAGTCCACGCAAAAGCCACCCGGTTCCTACTCTTCATCATTAACTCCTCTTTCTTCTTCACCATTTCCCGCCATTTGTTCACATTTTCAGCAACTCCCATCCCGGAAACCCTCCTCTTCGCTTCGAATCCGCAATCGCTCACTCTCCTAGCCAGAGACTCCGCAACGCTCTCGGAGCTCTCGCTCTCGACAGCCTCGGGCTTGAGCTTAATCGCAGCGGTCTCTGTCAACATGTTGACCACAACCGAGTCGACTCGCGAATCGGAGGAAAGCAGAGACTTGACGCGTGAGACGCACGCACCGCACATCATCCCGCTCACGTCAAGAAGAACCGGGTTGTCCTTAGGCAGACTCGAAGCCGGAGCTCGAAACTCCGTCTCTAGTGTGTTAGAGATTGCGATACGAGATCGGTAAACTGAACGACGCCGCTGCGTTCTGTGAGCATTGAAGTCAAAGCGGTCAACGCGGCGTCTATTCGCGGCGTAATCGAAGTGAAGCCTCACATAAGGCGATGCTGTGAGTATACCAAGAGAAGCCATTGAACTGTGAAGAGGAAAGCGTAAGACAACGTTACGTGTGAGAATGAGAAGAATACATTTTAGAGAGAGAGAGAGAGAGGACAAGGGAGGAAGAACAGTAGCGAGATGAAGATGATGGAGACAGGTAAAGAGGTTAGGTGGCGATTAAATGAATATGGGCCTAACACGTCATCTACGATGACGTTTGGATTTAAAACATGTGGTAGAAAGAGGTCGATGTGGTCGTGAGTTTTCGGACCGTTTTAAAACCCGACCCGATACGACATATACTCTTTTCTAAATTTCACCGTTTTGAAACAATGCCCATTAGCGAATCATAATGTGCCACGTAGCAAAGCAAGACTACGTTATCTTCGTTTGAGCTTCAGAGGAGAGACGCTCTCTTTTGCTCACCTTCGACTGAACAAAGATGGCGTTGAATAAGTCACCGTCTCAGAAATTGGAATCCTCCAGCGTTGTGACGAACTTCGTGTTGCTCTCTTCTTCCATAGTTCAGAACCCATTGTCTTTTAGGCCCGTGAAGCCAAATCTTGGTTCTGCAACTACCATCCTACGAGAGCTTCACGGTTCAGTCACTTCAATTGCTGATAAATGCTTTAGATTCCTCCACTTGATTGCTTCTGAAAATCCATTCTTCAAAAAGATCCTTTCTTTCTCTTGCCACTTCAGCGAACAACTTACCCATGTAAGTTTCTGTCTCATTTGCCCAAAGCTTGATTCTTTTTGAGAAAGTCAACAATGGTAGCTCTGTAGTTTTGACATAGCATGTTAGAGAGTTAACCTTATAGTTTTTAACGGGACTTCATTTCAGATTCACCGTATCAGCCACAGGAATTCACACGCTTTGTCCAACCACAGTTTTGCTGCTATCTTACCGGGCGATTCTGTGGCAGGGGTTGTGGTGGCTAATGGCATCTTAAATTTTCTGAATATTTACAACACGCTGTTGGTTATAAGGCTTGTCTTGACCTGGTTTCCCAACTCTCCCCCTGCAATTGTTAACCCTCTCAGGTGCACACTCAACCTCTGAAGTTTCTTGTAGATTTAAATCTGCAATTATTTGAGAAGAATGTGAGATGAGAACCTTGAAATATTAATGAAAGCTAGACTTGTAATGAGGGATATTTCATATACTTGCAATCGTAATTGTAGAGTCATGAAAAGTTCGTCGATTCAGTTTCAATATTGGTTTTGTTCAAATCTTTACCAAGTTTTTTCTTGTGGACTTCATGTCTTGGATTCAGCACTGTGTGTGATCCATACTTGAACATATTCCGTGGAATCATCCCGCCACTAGGAGGAACGTTGGATCTCTCTCCTATATTAGCATTCATAGTTTTGAATGCATTTACTAGCACTGCTGCTGCTCTTCCTGCTGAGCTTCCAGTACCAGGGGCTCCTGTAGAGAGACATGCACCTCATTCAGTGTTCAATAGTCTGACAACGACTCAAAAGAAATGGATGAGAAGGATTTGTAGAAACAGTTCAAAGGGCTCCAGGAATGCTGATTAGGTGACAGCATTCTGTAATTTGGTAGTTTATCAATACTGGGAAGTCTTTTCCGGTCTTAGTACGGAGATGCATCAAACATATAACAATGTTATTGACGGTATTATTTGATCAGAAAGTGAGATGGTCATATTCCTATCCAGATTGATCTTTTTGATATTCATTGTTCATCTTTTTGTAGTTAGTATGAACTCTGAAGCTCATGTGATTCCATCTTTAGTAGCTTGAATTGTGAAGACTAAAAACTAAGCAGTTCTTTTGTTTTAAGAAAAGCACCTTCCCATTGTTGGCTTTAGCACGCTGAACTTGATCTTCATGAGAACTGTCGGAAAATCACGAGTGGAGTTATCCACTTCAGAAAGATATATAAGGAAGAAATATCTTATATTATAAAGATAGGGCCTAATGTCTTAAAGAGGGTTTTCTGGACATTGTGATCAAGAGGAAAAGATGCCAAAAGATAATACCATGCAGCATCAGATTCTGCAGGTGGCGATAAAAGTTCTTAGTTAATGGTTAATGCTCTATCCTTTTGCCAATTACCTTAGTCTGCATCCTTTAACATATATAAAAGCTTCTTGAAGAAGTAGATTACCCAATTTTCTTCTCCAGAACATGGATTTTACAACTATTGGAAAATTTCTCCCAAAAACATGGGTACAATGGGATAGCTGTTTATGTCAAACTTTCTATCCTAGCTTTGGATTTCCAAATTAATTTAATCTGCATAACAAATCACTTTATTCCCTTTTGATGATCAAGCTGATTGGTTAATGTTCTTGCAGAAAGACTCTGCCCCACTTAGACCCTTGTCATATTGAGCATCTGCAACCACTCCACAGCAATATGCTTTACCATATTATTCCATTGTATAGACTCAAACTATCGACCAGTATTTACAGTCCAAAAAAGAAGATTATCAATCACCAAAAGGCATAAAAAATCGAACACTATTGTGGTGATATTCGTCCGTACTTGGAATGCTTTAGCTTGGTATGATAAGAATGACAAAGTGTTTAATTATACTTTCAACTTCTGTTTCTTGAATGGAACCAGCAACTGCATGCAGGAGTGGCAGGCGTTGTTCCTTTGAGAGGCTTCTGGCTATATTGATCGGCCTGATAGCTGTGTTTTCTCCTCTGTATATCAACCAGAGGCCCGTCTATGATTCAGAATTGGATGATCAACCTATCAACCTTGCTTCGTGGCTGCCACTGCTGCTGGTGATGTTGATCTTGGCAATTGCTTTATCACTGTTTCTAGACCAGAGCTTCACCAAGTTTGATCCATATTGGATTCACAGAGCTGGTGGCTCTTCTGGTGGTATTCTCTTAATCCTTGTGATTCTTGCTTTGGTGATAAAGTGCAAGGCTTTCACGAGTATCTCTAGCTTGAATCACGCTTAACAGCCACCAGTTTCCTTCATTTTCCAAAACATCTGTAGGCTTTAAGATTAGCTTCTTCTACTATTGATTTCTTAGTATGCACAGGGATAATGTTATCCTAAGATTGGCTATCCTTAAATCATTTTCTTGGACTAGTTTAAATTAACTCTTGTTTTTGGCACTAGTTTAAATTAACTCTTGTTTTTGGAACTTCTTATGGTGTTCCTGTTGCCTTGAAAGTGATAACCTTATAATAGAGGAACTAATTTTGTAAAGTTTGGTTAATAACTTGATGCTACGGAAAATGAATTGACGCACTACCATACTGAAGCCAACTGAAAAAACGAGCCAATATTGAATTGCACCAATCAAATTACAAAGGTCAATGCAAATATCAAAAGGGTATCAGAAACATGAGGGAAGTGGAACATTTTGTGATATGAAAATGTTCTATGAAACGAACGCAAAGGCTGCTGCAATCAAAGCAGCGGCAATAGACAGCCATAGACTAAGAGGCTGACGCCAAGCTCCACTGCACTCATCATTAGCACCGCTAAAGCATCCAGGTCTTGATATTTTGGCCTCACCTCCCTCTAAGGCGAAACTGCTATTACGCTTACCATTGCTGAACAGTACACACCAAAAGTAGGGAGACCCCCCATCAGTTCCGGTAACTGCAGCTCCAACTTCTGTGTGATTCTTATCGTAAAGAATTTGTAAGCCTTTCTCATCTTTTACGAGGATCTTTGAGAATGCTTCAGAAGGTGGGACATATTTAGATTGGCAGCCTAGCAGACGACCGGTAATCTGTGAGAGGGTTGAGCTGACAACACCACAGTTAGGTGCAAAAGATTCAGCAAATTCAGATTCAGCAGGTTTCTTGGCATCAGCCCCGCCCACAGCATCGCAACTCCCTTGATATGCTTTTATGTATTGCAAAGCAATGCAGGCTAGACCAGGGTTGCTGTACAGTGATGTACCCTTGTGTGAAGTCCTGTTACTGTTAAGCACAGCCACC
>JAOTBA010000008.1:1739854-1754074 GCA_025629845.1 Erythroxylum squamatum
ATTTATGGCTAAGATCGTTTGAATCACAATTGATCTTTTATCAAATATCAGCCATTGAAGTTGAAAAGTTTTTCCCTTGATGAAAACAAAGAAAAATTAAAGGTCATTCTATTCGTTCAAAAAAGAAAAAAAATTCATTTAATCTTTCATCCTACAGTCACTTCTCAGCCTCTCATCTTTCAAACTACCATCCTACCATCCTATTCGAAGAATAATTTTTTAATAATTTTTTTCTAGTATGGATCTTTTATAAGACATTGTTTGGCTTATTTTTACTTTGCTTGGGTTTAACATATTAGGTTATTCTTTGATGGATTTTATATGCATACTTTTATGAATAATTTGTATTTGTTTTTACCAATTATTTTTATAATTTTTTGTTATATATATTGATATAAATAGGTTCTAGTTACCCTGAGAACCGAACCTGAAAATAGGTTAACCGATCCTATAGGTTCTTTAGGTTCAAGTTTAGGTTCAGGTTCGTGAAATTGCCGAACCTGACATTTAGGTTCAGATTCAGGTTATTTATGAACGGATCAGGTTACCCTACCATGAACACCCCTACCCATTAGTAATTTTACGAAATGTCCTTCATGTTCCTAAATTGTCCACAAACCTTGTTTCCATACAGAAACTCACCCAAGATTTATCTTGTAATGTAATTTTACAGTAACTATTGTGTATTTCAGGACAAGGATTCGAGGAGGATGATTGGATGTGCTAGGAAATGGGATGGCCTTTACTATCTAGAAGCACCAAGCCAACTAAACATGACCAAGAGTAGGTTACCATATTCCTTCATTTCAGAACTTGTTTCTTTCAATAAAGAGAAAATTTTGCTTCATTATTGACGACTTGGGCATCCATCATTTAGGATTGTTCATATTATGTTTCCCTCTTTGTTTAAAGGTTTAGATGTTGAAAATTTTCATTGTGAGGTGTGCAAACTTGCTAAACACAAACGTGTACCTTTTCAAATTGGTAATAAAAGAAGTTCTGCTCCTTTCTATCTCGTTCACAGTGATATTTGGAGTCCATCTACTGTCTCTAAAGTTTCTGGGGCAAAATTGTTTGTTTCTTTCATTGATGATTGTACACGTGTTACATGGATTTTTTTGCTTAAACATAAGTATGATGTTAGTATCGTACTCCCAAACTTCTGTTCCATGATCAAGAATCAATTTGGGGTCAATATCAAAAGATTTAGGTCAGCTAATGCTAAGGACTGCTTCAATCAAACTCTTACCCTATTCTTCCAGAAAGAGGGAATAATCCATGAGTCTTCTTGTGTAAAAACTCCACAACAAAACGGGGTAGCAGAACGGAAAAATGGGCACCTCCTTGAGAAAACCCGGGCCTTGTTATTTCAAAACCATATATCTAAAGTTTTTTAGGGAGAAGCTATTCTAACCACCGCTCATCTCATAAATCGTTTGCCCTCTCGAACCTTAGGTTTTAAGAGTCCTATGGACATTCTTTCAACTTTTTACCCAAACCTAAACACTAGAAATAACCTTTGTCCATAAAGCCTTTGGGTGCACATCTTTTGTCCATTTCCACATTCAAAACAGGGGGAAATTAGATGCTCTAAAGTGTGTCTTTGTGAGTTATTCGTCAACTCAGAAAGGGTACAAATGTTACCATCCTCCATCAGAGAAATTCTATGTCTTGGTAGATGTCACATTCAATGAACAACAACCTCCTACATCTGCTTCCGCACCTCCTTGTTCATCTGATTCTTCTGCACCTCTTTGTTCATCCAAAACATGCAATGAATCACAAGAAAAACTTGATGTAAGATTTGGCAAAGGTAAGGTATACATAAGAAGGAAGACAACTATCCCGGAACCTATGCAAGTCCAGAAGTCCAACTCTGATCCTTTGAATCAGGTAACAATTTCTAACTCTCCATTACAAGATGAATTTTATGAGAATAACAATGACCAGGACCTTCCAATTGCCATCAGGAAAGGAACCAGAGAGTGTACAAAATGACCATTATACCCTCTTGCACATTTTCTGTCGTTTAAGAATTTTTCATCATCTCATAGAACTTTCTTTGTAAGCCTGAATACCATCACCATTCTTACCACCCTATTTGAGGCTTTGTCTAATGGAAAATGGAAACAAGCTATGAATGTAGAGATGTAGGCATTAGAGAAGAACAAAATGTGGGAGTTGGTTAAGTTACCGGCAGGAAAGAAACCAGTGGGTTGTAACTGGGTGTCTACAGTGAAGTGTAGAGCAGATGGGTTGATTGAGAGATACAAGGCACGATTGGTGGCCAAGGGGTATAGACAAACTTATGGAATTGATTATCTCGAGACTTTTGCTCTTGTTGCAAAGATGAACACAGTTAGAGTGTTGTTGTCACTTGCAGCTAATTTTGGTTGGAATTTGCAACAGTTCGATGTCAAGAATGCGTTCTTACATGGAGATCTAGAGGAGGAGATATACATGGAGGTTCCTCCTGGTTATATGAATAACTTAGCTACTCATATTGTGTGTAAATTGAAAAAGACATTGTATGGGCTCAAGCAATCACCACGGGCATGGTTTGGTAGATTTGCAAGAGTTATGTTGGCTATGGGATACAAACAAAGCCAAGGAGACCACGCACAATTCATTAAACACTCTCCCTCAGGGGGAGTTACAGCTCTTTTGGTGTATGTCGATGACATAATAGTAACAGGACATGATGTTAAGGAAAAAAAGTTTTTGAGTCAATGTTTGGCTAAGGAATTTGAGATCAAGGCATTGGGAAGGCTGAATTATTTTCTCGGGATTGAAGTTGCTCCCTCTAGGACGAGAATTTTTATCTCTCAACATAAGTATGTTATAGATCTTAAAGAAACAGGCAATGCAGCATGCAAACCAGCAAGTACTCCCATGGATTCGAATCTTAAGCTTGGAAAGGCAGAGGAGGATGCAATAGTAGATAGAGAAATGTATCAACGCCTGGTAGGGAAACTCATTTACTTATCTCACACACAACTAGATATAGCATATGCTGTAAGTGTGATTTGTCAGTTCATGCATAATCCAAAGAAAGTTCATCTGCAAGCAGCTCACAGAATACTACATTATCGCAAAGGAACATCGGGGAAAGGTATTTTGTTTAAAAGGAATGGGGGATTGGTACTTGAAGCATACATTGATGCTGATTATGCTGGTTCAATTGTCGATAGAAGATCGACTTCAGGATATTGCACCCAACACCTTCCTTGGTGGAAACCTTGTGACATGGAAAAGTAAAAAACAAGGAGTGGTAGCTCGGTCAAGTGCATAAGCTGAATTTCGGGCAATGGCTCAAGGTGTATGTGAACTACTTTGGATGAAGATCATCCTTGAAGATTAAATGGGACGGTCCTATGAGACTGTATTGCGACAACAAGTCTGCAATAAGTATAGCTCACAATTCGGTACAACATGATTGAACCAAGCACTTTGAAATTGACAGGCATTTTGTCAAGGAGAAGCTGGAGAGTGGATTGATTTGTACTCCTTATGTGTCTACACATGGTCAACTTGCTGATATTCTTACCAAAGGGTTAAGCAGCTCAGTTTTTCAGACTATTGTATCCAAGCTGGGAATGGAGAATACCTATTCACCAGCTTGAGGGGGAGTGTGGGAAAACCATATAGTTAGGAGACTAATTTAGGAAAATATATTGTAATAGATTGTATCCTTAGGATATTATTGGTCAAGATTTTGATAGGATTGGCTAAGATTCTGATAAGATACTCCATGATTTATAGGCATCTACCAGATTTGGATACTAGGTTTTTGTATATATATATATAGCTAATAGTGCTGTAACAGATACATACAAGGAAATACACTTTCTACTTAATTTCTGACATTATATATAAACCACCATAAAGGAATGTCTAATCTATCTCATATTCAAAATTGATAGAATGAAACATGTATTAATTTTTCAACAAGGCGTATTTTAACATTCTAATTGATTAGGTCGAGATATAGTTATTCTAATTAATTAAATAATTTATTTAATTATTATGTAAAAGTTGCTCTTTTGTGGCCGTGAGGTCACAAGCTCGAATAACGAAAACAGCCTCTTTGTAAAAATTACAAAGGGAAGGCTGCATATATTGATGACCCTCCTCTCGCAAAACGGGGAGCCTTGTGCACTGAGGTACGTTGATAAAAATTTTGATTACACAAATTAATTTAGATGAGCACAGAAATGCACTTAATTCATTATACCTTTATTTCATGCAAAAAAGAGTTTACATATGCATACGTATTTTTAATATAAATATTCATTTAATCTTACATAAAGATGACTTAAACATGTTCTCCTCTAATTTTATACATATTAATTTTTATCTTCGAAAATGTTATTAACTCACTCCTTATCGACTAAAAATTTGATACAGGTTACCTTACTTTTTTCAAAACAATATATATCAAATAACCATTACCACGTTGACTTAAATTCTAAAAAGTTGGGCACTTTAAGATTGTTTATCCCTTATTGCAATTAGAGTTAGAGCTATCTAGGGAGAAAGAGTCCTATAATACACAACTTGTAGCCATCCTTAATATGATCAAGGATCAAGAATCATTAAGGAATCAAATCAAATCAAATGATTGAGATCATCATCAGAAGATACCTTTTAATAAAATTTTCTATTTTATTTATTTTTATGATTTCAAGGATGATTAGTGGTTGATTTATTTTATATCTAGATAGAAACCCTAGTTGATTTTTGTATTACTTGATTTCAATTTTTATAATAAAGAGCTTTATGTTTGGGAAATATTAATGTTCTTGATGTTAGTTAGATACAAGTGAAAACTTAAACCTGATCTAAATTTATATATGTACATGGTTAGAAGAACCTATGTCAAAATTGAATTAGGCACCAATATTTAAGGATTGAATGGGTACTAGGAATCATCCTTTATGATGTTTCTAGTATTAGGGTAACTTTTATGAAATTTCATAGATATTAAGGAGTTGTAAGATGTATTAATCAAATAAGGATAGTAGTTAATCATTCTAAGGATAGGTGGTTGTAAAGTAGGATGTGATAATTCATTACTTTAGGAGATTTCTTTGATCCAATCATAAAATTTCTAAATAATCGAATCAAACTTACAAGATAACATATGCTAGTGTGAAATCTATTATAGATGTTATTATTATCTAGTTTCTTTTGATTACTTGTTTGATTTGTTTCTAATGATATTTCAATCTCATTAGTTTAATTTAGTTTAAGTTTTAGTCTAACAAATTCCTTTATTATTGATTAGATAACAATAGTAAGGTGAGACTTAATAATTATATTATTTCTCATAGGATCAACATCAACTTATCGCTACACTAGTATAATACAATAAGTCTACTTGCATATATTTTCATACTAGGATAGTAGAGAAAAAAATCGATTAAATTTTTGGCGTCATTATTGGGGACTAATGTAGTATATAAAGAGACATGATAATTGTTAATCCAATCCTTTTTGTTTACTTTTGTATTTAATCTTCTATTTATGTTTTAATTCTTTGTTTTGTGTACTCTTGTTGATTTAATTTCAAATGTGTGACACTTGGTATATGATAAGACGCAACTCCTCTGAAGAGGGTCCAAAAATTGAGAAAGGAAGAGAACTGTTAAAATTTGAATAAGAACTGTATTTCTTGCATATCTCTAAAGTTTATAGCAAGTATTACTTATATATAAAATTCTAGTACCCTTAAATGGAAACTAATAATTTTAATACAATATCTAATTCCATAATTTATAGGATACCCTCTAATCCTATAATTTATGAGATATTCTAATATAATAGGAAAATTAATAAAATACAGTCAATCAATCAATCAATCAATGTATATGATTTTTCCACACTCCCTCTCAAGCTGGTGAATAGGTATTCTTCATTCCCAGCTTGGATATAATAATCTAAAGAATTGAGCTGCTCAAACCTTTGATGAAAATGTCAGCCAATTGACCATGACTAGACACATAAGGAGTACAAATTAATCCACTTTCTAACTTTTCCTTGATAAAGTGCCTATCGATTTCAATGTATTTGTACTATCATGTTGAATTGAGTTATGAGCTATGCTGATTGCAGATTTATTGTCACAATATAGTCTCATAGGGCCATCCCACTTAATCTTTAAAGCTTTAAGAATAATCTTCAACCAGAATAGTTTACACACACCTTAAGCCATCTCCCAAAACTCAGCCTCTGCACTTGATCGAGCCACTACACCTTGTTTTTTACTTCTCTAAGTCACAAGGTTCCCACCAAGAAAAGTGCAATATCCTGAAGTTAATCTTCTATCAATAATAGATCCAGCATAATCATAAATCTAGCATAATCAGCATCATTGTATGCCTCAAGAACCAAACTTCCATTTCTTTTGAACAAAATACCCTTTCTTCGTGTTCCTTTAAGATATTGAAGTACTTTTTAAGCTACTTGCAGATGAACTTTCGTCGGACTATGCATAGATTGACTAATTACACTTATTGCATATTCTATATCTGATCGTGTGTGAGACAAATAAATTAGTCTTTCTGCTATGTGCTGATACATCTCTTTATCTACTGCATCATCCTCCTCTGCTTTTCCGAGCTTGAGATTTGGATCAGTAGGAGTGCTTGCAAGTTTGCATGTTGTCTTACTTGTTTCCTTGAGAAGCTCTGTAACATACTTTTCTTGCAAGATAAAAATTCCATGTTGAGAATGTGCAACTTTAATTCCAAGGAAACACTTCAACCTTCCCAATGCCTGAATCTCAAATTCCTTAGCTAATCATTGACTCAGCAACTGTTTCTCTTTATCATTATCTCCCATTATTATGTCATCAACATATATTAGAAGAGCTGTAAATCCCTTTGTAACTCCCTTTGAAGGAGAGTGTTTGATAAACAATGTACGATCTCGTTGACTTTATCTATATCTCGTAGCCAACATAACTCTAGCAAGTCTTTCAAACCATGCTCTAGCCAATTGCTTAAGGCTATATAATGCCTTCTTCAACTTACACACAGTATAAGCATCCAAATTCTTCCCATAACCTAGTGGAACTTCAATGTAAATTTTTTCTTCTAGATCTCCAAGAAATGCATTCTTGACATCAAACTGTTGTAGTTCCCAATCATAATTAGTTGCTGATAACAATAATAATCTAACCGTATTCATCTTTGCAACAAGAGTAAAAGTCTCTAAATAGTCAATCCTATAATTATGATTATAGCCTTTTTCTACCAACCGCGCCTTGCATCTCTCAATTAACCCATCTGTCCTATATTTCACCATATATACCCACTTACAACCCACTAGTTTCTTTCTTATTGGTAACTTCACTAATTCCCAAGTTTTGTTTTTTTCCAACACCTCCATCTCATATTCATAGCTTGTTTCCATTTTTCATTAGATAAAGCCTCAAATAAGGTGGTGGGGATGGTAATGATATTTAGGCTCATAAGGAAGGCTATGGGAGATGGTTAAAATTTTTAAACGATAAGATATGTGCAAGAGGGTATAGTGGTTGTTTTGTACTCTTTGATTCCTTTTTTGATGACAATAGGAAGGTCCTGCTGATCATTATTCATATGAACTTCAATTTCATTTTGTAATTCAGGATTAGGAATCATTACCTCATGTGAAGAATTTGAGTTGGACTTTTAGACTTGTGTAGGTTTAGGAACAACCGTCTTCTTTCTTGTGAACACCTTGCCTTTGTCAAATCTCACATCTCCAAGGGGAGAATCAAGTTTTTCTTGTGGTTCACTTGGTGCTTCTAAATAGGGTTTAGACATGGGTTGTTTAGGAGTAAGGTTAGATGGTTGTTCTGGCATATGGTTTAGACAAGATGAATAAGAAGGTAAGGTTGGTGTTGTTAAGGATGTCAAAAAAGGCCCGGCCTGATTTTGGCTCGGGTTAACCAAGCCACAGGCCACAGGCCAAGGTCGGGTGGGCCCGACCCGTGGCCTGACCATTACTTCAAAAATGACGTCGTTTTTGACGGTTTTCTTTAAAAAATATATATGGTGGGCCGGGTTGTCGGGCCACGGGTCAGTCAGCCTGTGGTCGGGCTAGGCAACGGGCCGGTCTATCCCAGCCTGTTGGGTGACATCTCTAGGTGTTGTAGAATTGGACACAGGAATCAGATCAAGCAAAAAACTTTCCTTGTCTTCCCTAATTGAATTCTCCCCCTAAAGATGAGGATTATTGAAATACGAATCTTGTTCATTGAATTTGATATCTATTGAGATATAAAGCTGCTTTGATGAATAGTGATAACACTTATACCTGTATGAGTCAAAAAAATAGCCCATAAAGACACATTTTAGAGCCCTAGGATCTAATTTTTCTCTATTATGAACATGAACAAATAACAAACACCCAAAAATTCTAGGAATAAGATTGTATTTAGATTTGGGTAAAATGTTGAAGGGACGTCCATAGGAGTTTTGAGACCCATGACTCTAGAAGGCTCTCAGCTGTAAGAACTGCTTCCTCCAAACGTCTTAGTCATATTCTTTTGGAATAATAGAGCTCGTGTTTTTTCAAGGAGATGATCATTTTTTCATTGTACTACCTCATTTTGTTATGAAGTATACTCATAAGATGACTCATAAACCATTTCTTCTTTTTGAAAGTATGGGTTAAGAACTTGATTGAAATAATCCCTCGCATTATCTATCCTAAACTTTTGATATTAGTCCTAAATTGGTTTGATCATGGAGAAAAAAATTGGGAGCATGTTACTAACATTAGATTTATGTTTGAATAAAACAATCTAGGTAACACGAGTATAATCATTGATAAAAGAAACAAATCATCTTGTCCTAGAAGTACTCAAAACAATAGATGGACCTCAAATATCACTATGAACAAGTTAGAAAGGAATAGAGCTCCTTCAATTGCTAATCAGAAAAGGCACATGCTTGTGATTAGCAAGCTCACATACCTCACAATGAAAATTTTCAACAGCATGATTTGTAAATAAATAGGAAAACATAATCTTAATAATTCGAAATGATGGATGTCCTAATCGATAATGGTTAAGCAAAGTTTTTTCTTTATTGGATGCAATAGAATCTGATATGAAAGAATGAGATAATTTGCACTTAGTTATATTCCACTAAATTGGTGCTTTAAGATAGTATAGGCCTTCTCATTCTCTAGTAAGTCCAATCACCCTACCTGAATCCTTGTCTTGAAATACACAATGACTATTGTAAAAAAGTCACATTACAACATAAATCTTGGGTGAGTTTTTGTATGGAAACAAGGTTGGTTGATAATTTAGGAACATAAAAAACATTTCTTAAGAGTTATTGATGGATTTATTTTGATATTCCCTAGACTTGCTACAGTTGTTAAAGATCCATCAGATATGGCTCCCTTTCCACTTCTTGGACATGGAGTGTAGGTTGAGAAACATTTGGATAAATGGGTCATATGGTCTGTAGCTTTTGAGTCCACGACCCAAGAGTTGGTAAAGCTTGTATTTGAGGCATTTAATCCAAAGAAAATGGAAACTTACTTGAATATGCCAAATAACAAGTACTCGAAGGCTTTTCATGGCCTTTTATAAGAGATCTCACTCTCTGAGTCTCTTATTGCTTAAGACTACTCTGCTTTTGTGATGCTAATTCCACTAATTGTTGGAATCAAGCAGTTTCTTCCGACCATGTAGTAGTGATATTTCTTGCTTCGTCAACTTTTGATATTTTCCTCTTTCTACAAGGGGGCTAAACCTTAGACACTTCCAACAATAAAGGCTGGAAGAAAGGCGCTGTTTTAGAGCACAATAATCAGCAATGAAGGCTAAGATGAAAGAGATAAAACAAAGAGGAGACAACAATGAAGGTTGAAATGGAAGGAAGAAAATAGGGTGTAGCAATGAAGGCTGAACCAAAGGAGAAAAAAATGGAGATATGTTTACAGCACTAAAGGCTGGAAACAACTTGATCCAAAGAATCTAACTTGGCTCTGATATCATGTCAAAATTTGAATAAGAATTGTATTTTTTGCATATCTCTAAAGTTTACAGTAAGTGTTACTCATATAAAACATTCCAGTACCTATAAATGGAAACTAATAATTCTAATGTAATATCTACTCCCAAAATTTATGGGATACTCGCTAATCCTATGATTTATGAGATATTTTAATATAATATAAAACTTAATAAAATACAATCAATCAATATACATGATTTTTCCACAAGAACACTAATCCAAGTAGATCAATAGCCTAAAATAATAGAAAGGAAGCATAGGACTTTAATGGCAGCATAGGACTTTGTTGGACTATATAAAGCTATCATTAATAGGACATAGTCCAATATTATAAGATCGATGATTCAACCAAACAACTTTGAGATCAAACTGAATATCATCCAAAATTTACAATAGTTGATGTAGTTTGATGGGTTTTCGAATGAAGATCCCAATGCGTATATTGCCAACTTCCTGAAGATATGTGATATGTTTAAAGTTTAGCAACCGATGATACTATAAAGTTGAGGTTGTTTCCATTCAAACTAAAGAATCAAGCAAAGCATTAGTTGAAGTCACTACCTACAACTTCAATTAACATATGGGAATAACTTAATGAAGAAATAGAGTCCAAGTACTTTCCACCAACTAAGACTCTGAAACTAAGAAATGATAACTTTGCCTATGGACAGCCCAACAATGAGACATTATACTCCTTATAGGACAGAGATAAGGATCTACTCAGGAAGTTTCCAAACCACAAGTTACCGGCATAGTTACAAGTTCAAAATCTCTATAACAGTCTAGACTATGCAACAAAGGAGATGGTTATGTAGTAGCTGGGGGAACCTTGAATAGCAAGACTCCTAAAGATGCTTTAAACTTGATTAAGGTGATGATGATGAACAATTACCAATGACAATAAAGTAGAAGAAGGGAAAAGATGATTTGGTGTACAAAACGTTGATGCAGCCATAACATTGACAACTCAAATAAGGCACTCATAAGGACTATTGATAGTTTGAGTGGAGCAGTATGACTAACTCAACAATTATATTATGATTTATATTGGGGATGTCACAATAATAGTGAATGTGAAGTTGACAATCTCTTTGCTAAGTCAACTGTTATGGTCCCGTATAGAGGATCTGGTTATGGATCGTTGAAGAGTGCAGTTGTACTCGTGGAATTGTTGCTACGAAGAACTCTTGTTAGTATTTCTACCTTTCTTATTAGGATTGGGCATGAAAGGGATGAGAGCTCATTTAAAGAGAACACTCTAATCTCTGGATCAATGTATTTGGAGTCGGCAAAAACTTGCCTCTGCCGTTTTCCTTTATTCATAAGATATAGATGTTAATGCCACTGTTGCAATTACAATAATTAACTACTATCGTGACTTAAAGAAAAGTAACTGCAAGAATGCTAAAATTAAAAAATGACCAATTCCAAACTATTCCTTAAATGCTGCAATGTTCTTTTGGCCCCACTTCCCGTGAGAATAGCGTCGGTAGACCTTAGGACCCATCACTCCCTTCCCTGTCAGTGAGCCTGTCCTCAAGCAAAAAGGAAGGCTAAGAGTTGCGAATAGAAGCAACGTCTTCCCAGGAAGCGTCGACTGGAGAGAGTCCTTGCCAATGAATAAGCACCTGTTGACTACCATGGAAAGTACGGTGGCCCAGAGCCGCCTGTGGTTGAGGTGCCTCAACGTTAGAAGAAATGGGAGGCAATGATGGAGCTGTCCCAACTGGAGGATCCCCATGATATGGCTTTAAATAGGACACATGAAAACTTTCCGTACCTTGGTATTCTCTTTTATGGCATAATTCTATCTCTCCTAAGGCGTCCTTTATATTGTGGCTTGCTATCCTCAATAGACTCAAGACTAAACGTCGTTTGCATGGAAATGTGGACACTACTTGCTCTTTGTGTAAATTGGAAGTTGAAGATCGTGATCACCTCTTTTTCTTATGCTCATACTCAAAAGTGGTTTGGAGTAGGATCCTACATTTGTTACCGAGAACGGGCTCTCCCTACTCTTGGGACCACGTTTTTGCTTGGGCTATTAGATACTCTCGGAAGGGTTATCCTAATGCTATCATCTATGAAGGCACTTTTCTTTCTACCATCCACGGCCTTTGGAAGGAGTGTAACTCGCGATTATTTGCTCATAAGGAAACTGGAGCCTATCGGGTTGCAGAGAACATAATTAATTGGATTCGATCTTCTTTAATAGCAAAAAACCTGAACACTACCTTATCTGATGACATGAAGTATAGTTGGTACCTTTAGCTTGGTCATGTAAATAAGTTGTGTTAGATTTTCTTTCTTTTGTTGTATATAGTCTTGAACTCATTGTAATGTTGGTTTAGATATACATTTTCCTTTTATTTTTTTAAAAAAGTATAAATATTCATTTAATCTTACATAAAGATGACTTAAACTCTTTCTCCTCTCATTTTATACATACTAATTTTTATCTTCGAAAATGTTATTAAGGAAACAGGTTCCATTCCTCACTATATTAGAGTGTATGGAGTATTGCCCCAAAAGGGGATATAAAAATACTATTTATCCAATCATTATATATTACCAAGCATCTTTTTTCATTCCTTACCCGTTCCTTTCTTTCCATACCAACTATCCAATCACCTCCTAATTCATTCCTTATCAACTAAAAATTTGATATAGGTTGATTTACTTTTTTGAAAACTATATATATCTACTAACCTTTATCATGTAGACTTACTTTTATGGAAGGGACATGACAATAATTAAAATATAACTTGTTTAATCCTCCCTTTTTACGTTATCTAAATTTCAAGATTTTAAATGTTAAAATTATTCAAAAAATACATAAAAATTAATTCATTTATAAATATTAAATAAATTATTTCCATATTAACTAATTTATATTTTCAATTGACAAGGAGTGAATTGATAAAATTTTCAAGAAAAAAAAGAATTTATACATTTGCAGGAGAATGTGTTCTTAATTTTCTATATTTAGATGTTATGTAAGATTGAGTAGTTTTTTAAAGAAATATATATACACAAACCCAAAATTGTATTTTTATAATAAATAAAAAATAATTTATCAACTTCTAAAATTAATATCGAATGATATTTGAATTTAAATAATAGTTGATATAACTATAATAAGTCATATTTATACTTAATTAATATGAAGTTTTAATAATTTCAACTATTAACTTATTTTTAAAGATATTTTTTAGGTATACCAATTCCTATTTCAAATCTATTTTTACCAAAATTATATTGTCATTCTCATTCCAAGTTTTGATTTTCATTGCTTATCTCCTTACCTCGTAAGTCTGATTACTTTGGTGGATTTGGGGAGTGTATTACTTTGATGTATTTGGGGAGTGTTTAGTCTATTTTCCATTCCTAGACTTGGGATGATGGTTTCTTGATAGTATTCAAAGATGTTGTATATCTTCAATTTTCTTGCTAGTATCCCAAGAAGGATATTAGAAGTATTGTGTTTAGTCCTTTTGCAAAGTTTGCTTGGTATATCTTCTACAAATTATTAAGAAATTGGACATATCCAGTATATGAAATTCAAAGCCACCTTTAATGTCTTAAGGTGGCAAAATTATTGTGTACACACTTGACTTCTCCTTCATAAGTGGTTTCGTGGATATCAAGTTATGACTAATGGTAATTTTTATGCTTCTCAGGAGGGTTACCTCACTTTTTGCGGCGGATTTTGGAGCAACTTAAGTATGGGTAAGAGTTTCTCTTAGACAAGTCTGTGAACCCTTTATTTTTTAATTTATTCAATTCAAATATTACTTGTGGATATGGAACCATTGGGTTTAGAGAGGAGGTTAAAATCCTCCTCCTATACCATTTTTGATACTGCTGAAGCTTATCTTTCCTGTCTATCCCAAAAGTGTTCGTGGAATTGGAGAAAAATTTTGATTGTGTGAAATGACTTGTGTCAACTTTCATAGTAGATCTTCAATTTAAAATTGGGAGGAGATGCATGTTTCCCTTTAGATACAAATCGTAAACAATGTGGCCAAGGTTCTCCGGAACTTTGGGACGTAGTATTCCAAGTCTTTACCTCTCTCATTGGTTTGCTGTTTGTCATGGTGTATGGTGTAATGCATGTCATGCTATAGTTTTGAGACAATTTCTCAATTCCATAAAAGAGAACAAAAACACAAACATACCAATCACTTTCTTTCTGTTT
>JAOTBA010000008.1:1754174-1772559 GCA_025629845.1 Erythroxylum squamatum
ATCACACAATAACTATAAATACATTACCCACCTAATGTCGTCCGATGATCCAAGTTCAGCGTTGACCTTCCTCTCGCCCTTGGATCGGATCTCCTTGGTTTCCTATAACAAATCAAGCTTAATCAAATAATAGTCCATACGCCTAAAAACTAAGATACAACCTATTGGAAACAGGCCCCTTGTCGCGACGAGAAGCTGCGTACGTCGCGACGTGTGCAACCGCTCGCGACGAGCACACGGGGCACGTCGCGACGTACATCACGACGAATAATTCGCTGCACATCGCGACGTGTTCTTGAGCACGTCGCGACGTGCGAACCCAGAAACGCCCCGAAACCCAGATTTTCTGTAGAACTTCGACAGAAGCTTCCCAAAACTTACTTCTCTACTAACTCATCCGTTCTACATCATTTCTAACCTCATTCTAAACCCAAATCATCCACAAACATAACAAAATCATCAACCCTAGCAAAATCGACATTTCCGACACCGACATTCACAGATTTCCCTTCCATACACAATCAAACCCTCATTTCTGTTTTAAATCCCACTAAATAAGGTTGAATCAACCATTTAAGAACAGAAAATGCTTAGACTTACCTGTTTGAGCTTCAATCTTCCAAGATCTGCAAAACCCTAGTTCCTTTTCTCCTCTTCTCTCAACCCACGACACCCTCTCTTCTATTTCTCCCTCTTTACATTTCCTTTTCTTTTTTTTTCTAATTTCTATTCCTACTAATACTTGCCAAAAGACCCTAATGCCCTTGAACTTAAGCCTAATAATTCTAAGACCTAAATGGTTTTTCAAGATTACCCCTCTCTTTCATTTATCCAATCCGATCCTATTTTGGGCCACAATTTAATACCTTAATCAAACTTGATTTGGTACTAACCTTAGCATGATTCGATTCCAATTAACTGATCTAATATGACTTCAAAAAATTGAAAACATGCCTAAAAAATAAATAACAGATTTGGGGTCCAACAACCACCCTATCTGAGGCGTTGTCTAATGGAAAATAGAAACAAGCTATGAATGTAGAGATGGAGGCATTAGAGAAGAACAAAACTTGGGAGTTGGTTAAGTTACCGGCAGGAAAGAAACCGGTGGGTTGGAAGTGGGTGTATACGGTGAAGTATGGGTCGATTGAGAGATACAAGGCACGGTTGGTGGCCAAGGGATATACACAAACTTATGGAATTGATTATCTAGAGATCTTTGCTCCTGTTGCAAAGATGAACACAGTTACAGTGTTGTTGTCACTTGCAGCTAATTTTGGTTGGAATTTGCAACAGTTTGATGTCAAGAATGCGTTCTTACATGGAGATCTAGAGGAAGAGATATATATGGAGGTTCCGCCTAGTTATAAGAATAACTTAGCTACTCATACTGTGTGTAAATTGAAAAAGGCATTGTATGGCCTCAAGTAATCACCACAGGCATGGTTTGGTAGATTTGCAAGAGTTATGTTGGCCATGGGGTACAAACAAAGCCAAGGAGACCACACACTATTCATTAAACACTCTCCCTCAGGGGGAGTTATAGTTCTTTTGGTGTACGTCGATGACATAATAGTAACAGGAGATGATGTTAAGGAAAAAAAAAGGTTTTGAGTCAATGTTTGGCTAAGGAATTTGAGATCAAGGCATTGGGAAGGTTGAAGTATTTTCTCGGGATTGAAGTTGCTCACTCTAGGATGGGAATTTTTATCTCTCAACAAAAGTATGTTACAGATCTTCTCAAAGAAACAGGCAATACAGCATGCAAACTAGCAAGTACTCCCATGGATCCGAATCTTAAGCTTGGAAAGGCAGAGGAGGATGCAGTAGTAGATAGAGAAATGTATCAACGCCTGGTAGGGAAACTCACTTATCACTCACACGACCAGATATAGCATATGTTGTAAGTGTGATTAGTCAGTTCATGCATAACCCAAAGAAACTTCATCCGCATGCAGCTCACAGAGTATTACATTATCTCAAAGGAACACCGGGAAAGGTATTTTGTTTAAGAGGAATGGGGGATTGGTAGTTAAAGCATACACTGATGCAGATTATGCTGGTTCAATTGTCGATAAAAGATCGACTTCAGCATATTGCACCTTGCTTGGTGGAAACCTTGTGACATGGAGAAGTAAAAAACAAGGAGTGGTAACTCGGTCAAGTTCCGAAGTCGAATTTCGAGCAATGGCTCATATGTGAACTACTTTGGTTGAAGATCATCCTTGAAGACTTGAAGATTAAATGGGACGATCATATGAGACTATTGCAATAACAAGTTTGTGATAAGTATAGCTCACAATTCGGTACAACATGACCGAACCAAGCACATCAAAATCGACAGGCACTTTATCAAGGAGAAGTTGGAGAGTGGACTAATTTATACTCCTTATGTGTCTACACATGGTCAACTTGTTGATATTCTTACCAAAGGGTTAAGCAGTTCAGTTTTTCATACTATTGTATCCAAGCTGGGAATGGAGAATACCTATTCACTAACTTGAGGGGGAGTGTGAAAAAACTGTATACTTAGGAGACTATTTTAGGAATATATAATGTAACAGATTGTATCCTTAAGTTAGGATATTATTGGTCAAGATTCTGATAGGATTGGCTAAGATTCTGATAAGATACTCCATGATTTATGGGTATCTACTGGATTTGGAAACTAGGTTTTTGTATATATATTTAGCTAGTTGTTCTGTAACAAAAACACATGAGGAAATACACTTTCTGCTTAATTTCTGACAGTATTAAATGGAACAAATTCTATGCCTGTATCTTACTCCTAATTTCTTGTTGTATGTTTCCCTAGTCATCTAGAGGTTATGATGATCAGTTACATTGTTACTTGTGTATTTTGGCTATAAATCTTTTTGTTTCTTCTCCGCCAATTGGTCATATTGCCTGTCTATACCTTTAGGTTTGTGCTGTTCTTTGTTGTCTTTCTTTCCCACTGTGTTACTCTTCCTAACAATTTCTCACGGCCTCAGGTGATTATGCTTTATGGGACTTTGGTCTTGATGATTTAAAGTCAGTGGAGTTGGGCTACATATCTCCAAAATTACATGAACTACTTCAACTTTTCACATCATTTGGGTAATAAGTATCATCCTGAAGAAAAACCACAAAGATTTTAAATTGGAAGATACTTTAGTATGTTAGCCAAGTTATTTACTCATCCTTTTTTTCGTGGTTGCAGGAGAGCTAGGCAAGTATTGTGCCTCATTTTTGTTGAAAGAATTGTGACTGCAAAAGTAATTCAAAGATTTGTGAAGAAAGTTCCATTTTTGGCACATTTTTCTGTTTCATACTTGACAGGAAGTAATGCATCAGTTGATGCACTCACACAAAATGTACAAAAGGAAAAATTAGAATCATTTCGTTCTGGGAAGGTTTAAGATCTTTATTGTGTCAGATTTGCTCAATTGAAAACTCTGTTGATGTTGGACCTAGAAAATATATAATTTTCTTCTGTGTAGGTCAATCTATTATTTGCCACCGATGTGTTGGAGGAGGGAATTCATGTGCCCAATTGCTCCTCTGTAATACGATTTGATTTGCCCAAGACAGTCCGTAGTTATGTCCAATCTCGAGGTCGAGCTCGACAAAATGATTCCGAATATATACTCATGCTTGAGAGGTGATGACCTTAGCATCACCGTCTTTCTAATATTTGACTAGAAATTTCAAATGAGTTTTTAATTTGTTTATTGCTTCATTATTGTTGTATTACTCAGCTGACTTTGATGATGTACACAATTGACAGGGGAAACGTGAAACAGAGGGATCGACTATTTGATATAATCAGGAGTGAATGGTCAATGACAGAAATGGCTGTAAACAGAGACCCCAATTTATGGATTCCAAAACTGTGTAGCGATGAGGAAACAAAGTCATATGTTGTGGATCTGACTGGAGCATCGATTACAGCAGATTCTAGTGTTAGCCTTATATATCAGTATTGTGAAAAGCTTCCTGGTGACAGGTATCAAATGTTTTTCTAATCAGTTGCAATATTGGAATGCTTTATGCTGTCTTTACTGTAGCATGTATGTGTTGCAGCCATGATCTTTCTTTAAATCTTGTTGGTTATCATGTCACTTAGGTACTATACACCAAGGCCAACTTTTGACGTAAAATTTCTAGGACAATCTTGCCAGTGTACATTAGAACTACCTCCAAATGCAGCTTTTCAGACAATAGTTGGTCCAGTATCTAAGAACCAACAATTAGCTAAGCAGCATGTATGCCTGGAAGCTTGTAGAAAACTGCACCAATTGGGTGCTTTGGATGATCATCTTCTACCAGCCATTGAACATCCTTCAGAAAATGATTTTGCTGCAAAAGATAAAGTAATTTCTGGGGGGGCAGGTATGTATTTACTTTAACCCTGTGGTAAAAAGTGAAAAGAATATTTCAGTGATAAACTCCTGCATAATCTTTTGACTTCTAGAATGATGTTTAAAATTGAACTGATAACCTTTTGCCTTTTAATTATCAGTTGATTATTCGTGTTGAAATTAGGTGGATCGAATCATAGCTCTGCAATTTGAATATAATTAATGTCTAGAAAGGGCTAAAGAATTAACAGGGACATATTGTTTATGTGAACCTCGCTCTTTATATGAAGGGACTACCAAAAGAAAGGAATTACATGGAACAACCTTGATTCGTGCTTTATCTGGAAATTGGGTTGACAACCTTGATGGAGCTACCTTTTATGCTTATAAATTTCACTTCTCATGCAACGTTAAAAGTGAGATTTATTCTGGGTTTGTACTTCTCATTGAATCAAAACTTGATGATGATGTGGGAGATGTCGAGTTTGATCTTTACTTAATTGGGAAGATGGTTAAAGCCACTGTATCTTCATGTGGGCAAGTATATTTGGATGCTGAAGAGGTATAATGTCTATGCTGGATTCCAATGGTGTTTTCCTATCTTGGTAGAGACTTGCTGACTTCCCGTATTTGTTTCTCTCTTAACAGATGATCAAAGCAAAACACTTTCAGGAATTACTCTTTAATGGTTTGTTTGGGAAGTTGTACTCTGGATCCAAACAATCTAACAAACCAAGAGAGTTTTTATTCAAGAACAAAACAAAGTCACATTGGAGAGCATTTTACATGTATCTGCTTCTACCACTTGACACGTGCAACAGTCCAAGCCAAGGATCACTAGCAATAAATTGGGCAGGAGTTGGTGCTTGTTCTCGTCTGATTGATTACCTAAAGGTCAGCCTTTACCTGGATTCTAGGCAAGATAACCATGATAGAGGAAACAAATTGATTTGCAGTGATGGCTCATCTTTAAATGAAAGCAATAGTTTGAACGCCATCCACCTAGCTGATACATCAATTAATATGAGTAGTCTGAAAGATATGGTGGTATTGGCCATTCACACGGGAAGATTGTACACTGTTGTTGAAGTGGCGAGTAATACCTCTTCTGAGAGTCCTTTTGAAGGAAAAGCTGATGATCCACAGTTAGGTCATGCTACTACGTATGCAGAGTACTTCCACAAAAAGTAGGTGGCTGCTGGTCCCAAGTTATTATTCTGGGTCAATATAATGGATCCCTTTCTGGTTTGACTTTTTCGTTTCAATCCTTATGTTTTGAAAAACTAGTATTTACTTCCTTATATTATTGTTTAGCTATCAGACAATTCCTTTTGTCACATTCCGTTAGTTTTTCATTCATTCATAAGAATTCCTATACAACATCATTTTGGGTAAAAATAGATGAAAAATTAACAGAATATAACGGAGGGAGTTGTATGCTAACTAAAAAAATGCAATGGAGGTAAGTGATAGTTTTCAAAATATGAGACTAGAATGTAAAAGGTTCAAACCACAGGGAGTCCCAATGTATTCAACCCTATTATTTTGGATGCTGTAATATTTATGGTCCTTGATGATGTTCATAGTTCTGTAAATAATGCTAGCTCTTGTCAGGTATGCAATTGTGCTTAGGCATCCAGGACAACCTTTGTTGCGGTTAAAGCAAAGCCACAACCCACACAATCTACTTGTAAACTTTGGTTCTGAAGGTTTGTTATTTGCATACTTCGGTACCTTCTGTTTAAGAGGTTCATTATCAACCCTACTGCTACCACTATTGGTACCTTCTCAAAGTATCTGACTCCTTCCTTTCTAAATGTGTTATTAGGGAACAAGATAGAAAGAGGATTAAAAAAAACAAGAGAATTTCATAAGCCCACATATGCTTGCATAAACTGCAGACATGATGAAAGTTAACAGTTGTCATGTCACATAGTACTTGTCACTGTATATTCTCCAAGCTTTTGGCTTAACTGATTTGTTACTTGGTTTAACTAGCAGATGGACTAAAAGATAACATGGTTGAGAAACAACAGCAATATGCTCACATGCCACCTGAACTTTTAGTCAGTATGGGTATTTCATTCCATGTTCTAAGATCACTTTATTTAATACCATCTGTGATGCACCGTCTGGAGTCCTTGATGCTGGCAAGTCAACTTAGACAAGAAATTGCTTGCTGTTCTCCTGATTTCAACATCTCAAGCTCATTGGTTGGTTCTGTAGTTAAATTACTCCTCTTTGATTTATAATTCATGATAGATCTTGCACTTCATGGTTAACGTAATCCGCCTTCTATTATTAGATTTTGGAGGCAATAACAACACCTAGATGTTGTGAAAATTTTTCTCTGGAGCGATTGGAGTTGCTTGGAGATTCAGTACTAAAGTATGCAGTAAGTTGCCACCTGTTTCTGAACTATCCCCGAAAACATGAAGGCCAGTTATCTTATCGGCGCTCATTGGCTGTTTGTAATTCAACCCTACATAAATTGGGCATAGGTCGTGGCATACAGGTACTCAACATCACATCTGATATCATATTGGTTAACCAATTGGTACTTCTATGAAAACTTTTGCATCCTGACACTAAACTTGCTTACTGGGCATCTTTGTTGATCTAAATGATCTGGAAGTAAATGGTTGAACCCTATGTGTTTACTATGAAGAAGTTAGTGCCTCATTATTCAAATTCTTCTCTACTAATAGTTTTGGAAAGTGAAACTTAAGTGGAACATTGTGCCAATTATGCCATTCATCTAATTTTTTTTCTTACAATACATGCACCTGAAATTCGAAAAAGATGAATATACATTCATAAATTATCTTAATGTATTCACACCCTCCTTTTAGGGCCATCTACCCTCCAAGGTTAAGTGTGGAAATGAAAGGTTTACTTTGAATACTTGAATCTTGTATTCATAATTGTTGAATATTATGATGAATTGTGAGTGGGAGAATGTCTAAATATTGAACTCTTACATTGTATAACTGAAAACATGCGCCGTTGTAACTTTCCACCTTATAGGAACAGGGACAATAATTGATTCACCTAGACTCTGCTGCATGCGAATTGGAATCTTTTTTTCTGTTTTCAGCAAATTAGGAAATACAGCTAACTAGTGAATACATCTCAATAAGTTGTCAAGTAGGTTATATACATTTCTTGTTGGCAGGGTTATATACGAGATGGAGCATTTGATCCACGTCGTTGGATTGCTCCAGGACAACAACCTATACGTCCTGTTCCCTGTAAGTGTGGGGTTGATACTTTTGAAGTACCTTTGGATGCAAAATATCAAACTGAAGATCCAACAGTTAAGGTTGCAAAGTCCTGTGATGTGGGTCATAGATGGATATCCTCCAAAACAATCTCTGATTGTGTTGAAGCTGTCATAGGAGCATACTACATCAGTGGTGGACTAGTTCCTGCACTTCATGTGATGAAATGGCTTGGTGTTGATGCTGAACTTGACCCTTCATTGGTAGTGGAAGCAATCAATAGCAGATCGTTGTGGTCTCATGTTCCTAAAGAAGATGATACTAAGGTCCTAGAGTCAAAGCTCGGGTATACATTCTCTGTCAAATTTCTCTTGCAGGAAGCCATAACACATGCAACTATGCGAGAACATGGAGTTTGCTACTGCTATCAGGTAGTGAATTATTATTAAATTGGCCATTTTTGTCAAGGATCAGGGACTGAAAATGGAATTTGGAAATGAAGTTTTAAATTTAAAAAATTCAAATGGTTCTAAATTATCTCAGAAATAACATATTGCGATGGGGTTATTACACTAAAACTAACCTCTTACATTTACATTACACATTTTGAGAATTGATGTGTATGTTTACTTCTATATATTTTTCTATACAAAAACGTTCCAAGGATAAGAGATAAACTAATAAGTCTCTTCAAGAATTATTCGGTAAGACTTTCTTTGTCTCTCTTTTAATATTTTGATCTTTTCAGAGGCTCGAATTCCTTGGTGATGCCGTGTTGGACTTGCTTATTACATTTTACCTTTATCAGAACCACACAGATGTTGATCCTGGCAAATTGACTGATTTGCGTTCAGCATCTGTAAGTAATGAACATTTTGCTCAAGTTGCTGTGAGGCGAGACCTGTATAAGCATCTTCAACATTGCTCTGCATTACTTCTCACTCAAATAACAGATTACGTGAAGTTTGTCAAGGGATCTGATGAAACTGCCAAAGCAACCCGAGGCCCAAAGGCTCCCAAGGCAAGTTCACTTGTTTGGACTGCTATCAATTGTTTTTGTTTGGGAAGCAATATACTTCATGACCATGAAACCATTTGTTGCATCAATATCGCGTTTATGAACCTGAACTTCTTTTGCAGTTTATTACTTCGCTATATAACCAAGCCATATGCTTTCTGACTGTTCCTGTACTTTTTAACAGGCTCTTGGGGACTTGGTTGAAAGCATTGCTGGGGCAATGTTAATTGATACAAACCTTAACCTTGATCTAGTATGGAAAATATTCCAGCCCTTACTATCTCCATTAGTGACCCCTGAAAGTCTTGAATTGCCTCCAGTGCGTCAACTACGCATATTATGTGACCATCTAGGGTATTTCATTGGAGAAACTTATATTATCAAAGGGGAAATGATGAATGCTCAGCTTAGTTTGCAGCTCAGTGACTTTCTTTTGGTTGGAGAGGGATACGATCGGAACAAAAAAGATGCAAGAGGGAAAGCAGCTTCACATTTGTTGAATGAGCTTGAGGTTTGTTTCTACTGTTAAAATTGCGCTCCTACCAAGTTACTTTTAATCTGCTTTGTCCAGCTGAGTCTTATCTATACAGGTAATATTTATTAAAAAAAGCTTGAATCACCTATCTTGTTTGCTGTGACTATTTGAAATTATATCATTAGACTTTATATACATTATATTGTCCATTAGATAGTTTCAAAATACATAATGATGTTCTCGATAGTAAAAACTCTAAATAGTAAGATATCAAATAGCCATGATAATAATTTTCTGATAGTTTAGAAAATTTTATGGGTAATTTGTTGCATTTATAGAGCTTTTCTTCTTGTGATTCCACTGCGAATTACTTATTGATCATTTTTAGGACTTTCTTTGGCAAACATTCATTCTGTTGTTTTAAAAGTAGTTCCTTTTTTTTTTTGGTCCTAGACCAGGGTAGTTCCTGGGAAGCTAGATTGTATCCATTTCCGACTACAAAGAAAAAATTTGCTCTCTTTAGTAGAGGGAGGGCATAAGAAGGAATTTACAAATAGTTGGAAATGGATACAATCTAGCTCCAAGTTTCTAAAGTATCTACAACCAATGAACTAATGAATAACCTATATCTGGTAGCAAATGAAGGTTGATTATTACAAAATTGAAATCAGTTTTAAGCCTAATTAATTGCAAATTTCAATCCAGCAGAAGATAGGAATTGTATATTCTGACGGTTGTTCAAGGATAAGGAAAGACGGTGCTGACCATATTTTAGATAGACCGACCATTAATTCGCCTAATGATTGCCTGTCTGTGCAAAGAAACCTTAAAAGACACAAGACTTGTGAGAATCAACAGCCTGCAAAGTCAGCCAGGGTCTCCTCCGAGGCTGATGCTCCCAAAGGTAGTCCCCCAGGTAACAACATGCTGAATTTCTGGTTTGATGTGGAATCTGTTTTTGGAGCCAACCAAGCATTTCTGGAGTCATTTTTTGTTTTGGATGTCAAACATCATTATTGAATGTGTTTCTGCTGCTAACTGACCTATTTCCGTTCTAACTCTGAAAATGGAGGTGAAGTTCTGATCAAGTTCATCTTTTGCAGTTATTGAGGAAATTAGCATGGTGAAAGGAGGACCTCGGTCCACTTTGTTTGATCTTTGTAAGAGATTGCAATGGTCAATACCAAAATATGAAGCGAAAGAAAATCAGTTGAGGTTTGCAATTTCCTCCTGTGTGGTTTCTGTTATTTCTTCAGGAATTCTTGTGTGGGTGCATATGTTATGCTTTGAAGTACCTCATGAAAAATGGGTGATCAAGCACCCCCTCTCAGCATTTATGAACTTCCCAAGACTTTCAATTTCTACACTAGTCATTCCCGCTTCATCTAACTGAAGTCTTACTTTAACAGAACCCCGATTCAGTTTGGCCAAAACAAGGAAAACAGGAAGGCGTTTAACAGTTTTATATCCAAAGTCATGGTGGAGATACCATATCTTGGCATTGTCGAATGCGCAGGAGATGCCAGGGCTGATAAGAAGAGCTCGTATGACTCTGCAGCAGTTGCGATGCTTCATGAGCTTCAAAAGCAGGGCCAAATCATCATTGGTAGCTCAGAATGAAGCTGCTGGCAATGGCAGGTATTTAGTTTTAATCTCTAGCTCAGGTGTAAAAAGGTTAGGGATAGTGATCTGGCATTCTTAGGAGTTGAAAATGACGAACTCTCTTGTTCTTCACTAATATCCAGTGAACGAGGTATAGACAGTTCATAGTGTTCGGAACAGTTTATATAGGATACTACAACCACAATTGAGCACTAAAAGTATCGTTGCATTTCAACTTAGCAGACTTGTACATGAAATTTTATACTGTGGAGTAATTGTATGCCACTGAAGCTTCAAGCTTTGTTAATACACCACTTCGCTTTCTACCAAATTGCAACTTCAAGCTTCAAACTAGAGCATCTACTTTCAGAAGTAAATGTTAAAAAGACCCTGAACCTGTAATCAAACGATGGTTATGCCCATTCATTTTACTCACTGCCAGGAAAATGACAGAAGAAAAGGAAATAAAGATATACAGGAGATTAATGGGAAACAACAAAGATCTCTTATCATTTAGCTTTTAACTTCCTTATGCACACCTAATGAGAGCATGTATGTATACTGTTAAGACTGATTCCCTCAAAATATTGGGAAGTGCCTTACACTCTTTCTACATCTGTTATTGGAGCCAGTGAAAAAGTTCCAAAGTCAACTTTGTTTTCAAGCTTCTTGTAACAGTCAACACTGACCATGAATCAAAACAAGCATCAGGAAAAGATGCTAAAATTGTTTACATTACATTACGCTCTAATCAAGAGCTCATATACATTACTATTGTTGTCACCATTAACACGTTTCAGCATCTCAAAACTTTTCCGGCTTCCCAAGAAGTCTATCCGTTTGAAAATCACATATCCAAGCTCTGATGTTTCTTTACTCGCATACACAGTTCGAAGCCGGTCAGCATGTCTTGAGTCGGTATAAATTGCCGCTTCTACTTCTGAAGCTGGCATAATCTCCTGCACATGATCCAGGGATCATTTCCCAGCAAAGAGTCTCGGAAACTATACCGTCTATAACGCTAAGCCAATACCGTTATGGTAATTGGACTAATATTAGAAATAATATTCCTGAATCTTTAATCCCAATCTGGTTTTGGAAACTTCTAAATTGCAATCTCTTATTGAATCACAATAAGATAAAAGCAAGTCACTCTCAACAGGTTATAGAAAACAAACTTGAAACCAAAAGCTTATCATCTATGCATTTGCTGGTTAGGCCCGCAGAATCTAAAACACTCACCTGATAAAATGCATAGATATAATCTAACAACTGCAAGCACGTGAAACCATTTTCACAGAAGAATGTTCTTGAAGAAGGCCCCATCTCCGAAAATCGGTCAATAGGAAATAGAATGGTCAAAAAGTGGTTCTTGAACACCGATTCTGTTTTCTCACTGCAAGTTATACACAAAAGAGTACAGTGATCTACATACTCTGAATCCCAATCACAGGATTAAGGGATAATATTCACTAGCAAATCAACCTTTCTGTAAGTGGCCGAGTGAGGTTTGCAAATGGAGCTTCTAAATCCTTGTCCCCGTTTGCATCGAAGAACACTGATGTTTGATGTTCACTAACACCATCACTAAAAGTGTCTGTGTAAATAGAAGCAGTTGAAGTTGGCTCACATATTGACCAGCAGATTGAGTCCATAAGGCTGCTTGGGGTTATTGGACGAATTGGAGTTTGACAAGTCTGTGAGAACCCCACAAACTTCACAAATTAATAGCATTATTTCACATCAACACAAATAATGAGCTCTTATCAAGCAGAAGAAAATGAACAATACATGTATAGCTGCATGTGCAATTCACCTTGACAGAATGAAGCAGTTTAAGATGGCAAACACCATTGTATGAATGGAGATTTAAACATAGTTCGTAGTGAGAGACTTGGGATCCATGGATGTGGTTTTTATTCCAGATTCTGCGGTCACGACATTCTGAACTTATGAATAAAAACTTTAGATTTCTCCAACGAAACTTTGCTCATTAGGATCACAATGGTTGTTCAATTGAACCAAATAAAGGCTCTTTAGTTGATTGTCCATGTCAACATCAGATTTGAGAAAAGCCAGAACTATAAAAGAGCAAGTAAATCACTTTTTCTTTTAGATTTAGTAAATGAATCTTTAGAAACTGAAAGGAAACAGCAAAAAACAAGAACAAAATGACTGAAGACCACTCAAGAGAATAGTAATCAAATATGAGTCGACAAATAACTATTATAATAGCTTAAGATGCAAGTGAATATAGGAATCTCTGACCTGCATACGACGACCACGGCGATTTCTAACACCAATTTTGGCTGAATTCACAATCTGTTGCCTTCGTTCATGGCTTGCTTTACTTGCAAAAGTCTGAACATCTTGAGGGTTCTTCTCTCTATCTATTTCCTAAAAAAATTATGAATGTTAAAGGTGTTTAAGTATTCAACAAATGTAACGAATAAGCATATAGAGAAACAATAGGTTATCATAATAACATTATTAAGTGATTGTGTAAAGATACAGCATTAGATAAGTACCTTCCCTGCATTGTCATTTTGGAAGTTTTCAAGCATCACTCCAATCTGCCTGGCCAGATCAGCTGACATGCTAACAAGTCTCTGCACATGCTTCTCCTTTGCTGTTTTCAGAATCCACGCCGGCTAATAGAAATATCAAAAGAACTTGAATGAGATAGATTCACAAAGCAGACAGTTGACAGTCAACTGATGATCTTTAAGATTCTAAATCCTCTTATTAAAGATATAAAGATTAATATTGAAGTAGAATATCAGAGCAAACTGAGGATGACTGCTACCTTGAATACATAGTTGGAATAAAATTAACACACATGCACTAAATATATATATGCACTGGACCGAACCCCAAAGCACTTACAGTAACAAGGCTGTTGGAGTGGCCGAGATATTTTTGGGCAGAAGCCCCTTCACATACTACATAGCCTGCAGCACAACCAACAAACCAGCGATCCAAAACAGTGGCACCCTCGCTTGTAGCTGCCTCATGAACCTATCAAGCATACTCATGTCTCAGGGAGCAGCCAGTAAGAAGAAATCAATCTAGGTAAAGCAGGACTACTGTCCCCCTTCACAACAAATGCAAAATATTTGACATTGGAAATTCAAGTTACCTTCTTCCGTAGGTCATGTGAAATTTCTGAATCAATATACATGAGGTTGCTAAACAAATTTAAGTCAGCATTTTTACTGGAAACTATTCCAGTAGTATGTTTTTGCTGTCCTTCTCTCCTGTGAAATTGTTTGGCATCACTGATACCAGCAGGAAGACAAGAATTTTCACTGCCAGTAAAACCAATGACACGATTTAACTCGCTTAAGTGAACACCGCCTTCTTCAACATTCTTGACACTGTACAGTGACTCACTCAACCTCACTGCAACGGATGAAAACAGAAGGAATTAGATGGTAAGCTAAAGGGAGAAGTAAGTTTAACTCTTATTTTCTGAATAATCATTTCTTAATGTAGAGGCTTAAGATCCATTGTGTGAATTTCTTATAAAACTTCTTTATTACTTGTTCTGTATTTAACAAATTACATCCCTTAAAACCATGTTTGATGACCAACGTATGTACCTATAAAATGTCATTTACACTAAATTTCCAAATGAACAGTTTCATTCAAAACAAGAAATTTAATGAATTTCGGTAGCCAAGTAAAGTACAAGAAGGATAAAAATGCCTTAGAAAAGTTAACAAAACCAGTAAAACTGGCAGATACAAGCAAAATGCAGGCGATTCTTACCATTCCTCCTGACACTGTCCACGAGCCATCCTAGTGTAACCACATAAAGACCATTTTTTGATCCATGCTTCAAAGCATGCTCAAACTTACGTCCACCGTAGCTGTAATCTGTGTCAAGGATTCACTGAAGAAATGCATGGAGAATAATATCTAGTTATCATAGAATTACATTTCTGGACAAAAAATAAGTTCTTCATATCCTTGATATATAACTCGTATATTAAACCATCACTTTGTGGCCCTGGTCCACACCCTCCAAGGAAACAGTGTAACAAGTCCTCATTCGGGACCTTTGCAGGTTAACACAACCATAGTGACTGTAAAGTTTCCTGAATCCTGATATTTCTGTGAGCTAATCCATTGGTGATAAATGAACAAACAATAAGCAGATCCTATTCTCGACCTGACAAAGAAATGTCACTTTAAGGAAGAAATACAGGATATCTGGACCACCAAATGGGTACACTGGGGGTGCAAATTAGGACTATACTGGCCACCTAATCTCTCAGTTGCTTCCCTGACTTGTTGTCTTGCTTCTGCAGAAAAAAGTCATTCAGGTGGAATGTCTAGCCTACTTATTTAATAAAGCAATACGCAGAATATCCTTCAACGTGTAGACAAAATGAAACAAACTACAAAAAGTGAAAAGAAAAATAAAGGAAGAATAAAGCTATAGGTTCACCCTTAGAGCAGTACATAGCACACAACAAATACCAATAAAAGACTGAACCTTAAGAAAGAAGAGCTTCCATAACAAAAGTTAATATGCCTTTGACTTCTTGTCTCATTTACCGGATTTACATAGCTTTTGGATAAAATTCTATTCATCAATTTCTCTGTTTGAGGAAATTGGGGATAGTTAAGCAGTATAGCTTCAAAAGAAACACCACAAGTAACTCCAATTAGCACCTAAAAGTTCCACGGCTGCCACAAAGTTACACAGGTAGATGAACCTCATGCAAAGGTAAACGACTAGGTTCTTAATGCAGTATTAGCACTAACAGAAAGAGGCGTATGAAAGACTGAAAACGGAATCACCACCATTTCGTGGCATGTAATGCATACCTTTGGATAGACCCGTGACACATACAACGAGGCCAGCGAATGGACCATTGGATTGCACCACCGACTCAGACCCAACCGAGGGTGTCACAGTAGACATTGGCTCGAAGGACTGCAAACCTCTAAAAGAAGGCATTGAAGATGTGAACCCCACAAACAGCCTCGAACACCCTTTGTGATCGATCACTTGGACTCTACCATCTCCGCCCATAATCACCAATCCTCAGAACCTTTTCTTGGTTCGTGGACAACAAAGTTTCCAGGAGAATACTCAATCATTATTGACCATCAAAAGAGTCGAAACAAAAACCAAGCAGAAGCACAAGTTTTATGAACCGTACAAGTACAAATATTAGACAAGAAAAGAAAGATTAGTGGGCGGGAAAACAGCGAGTCTGGAAATAAGAAGAAAAACAAGGTGAAATGATGAGGTTCTCTTGAAATGACGTAAAGCGAACAAATTCAAACGTTTGACAAATGGGAAAACAAAGAAGAAAGGACACAGATCCTAAGAAGACGATAAAAGGAAGAAACCCAAGTGAAAACAAACCGTATATTCACAGATAAAGGAGGGATTTTGGAAAATAAAACAGGAAAGGGAAGTGAATTTTGTATCAAAACAGCGAGTAAAAGAGAGATAAAAAAAGCAAATGGTGGTGGGAAACTCAGAGATGCAGACAAAGCAACAATTTTGAACACAACCCTTTGCTTTAATGTCGAAGGTCTCACGAAGAAAAGTGAGATCTTTTACAAGGTACGCTCTTTGCTTTGGTCGATTCACTCTTCTCCTTTTCCCCTGGCACTCACTAGGCGTGAAAAAATGAGAAATGCCCTTGCTTTCCCTTGTGGGTATCTATCTCTCCGCTTTATTGGGTTCAAAAAGAAAGAGAAAGGTACCGTTTTATTGGCAGTGGCAGGCACCGTTTCAAATATAAAACTAGTCCTCCTTTTCTTGCTCTTGAATGATGAATCACTCAGATATTCCTAAACCACCTGTTTTTCTTGGTTCAACTTCTATGGGTGTGACAGCAGGACAAGTTTACATCTCTAATTTAATACCCTTTTGATTAGCTAGCATAAGGTGATTGTCTATCACTACCAGACCCAATTAACAAGAATGTTGCTTTCTTCTTCTTCTTATTTCTTTAATTCTCTTCGCATTAAAGATATCCGTTAGAAGATAAACATAGTTTTCAATGACTTTAGAAGTTTTCGAAAAAGGGCATTGATGTCATTTAGAGGTGATTCTTTTGGTTCACTCACGAGGAAAGACTCAGAAGCTGCTGTCTTTTCCCATGAAACTGCACTTGGGTCACCTAAACTTTCGCCTGCATTTATTTTAATAACGAGTTCTTAGATAAAAAGCTACCGTTAGCCACCATTTGGACTATTTAAATGATCAAAGCAATTGACTTGAGGAGATATTTATATAATTTCCAGACGATCTTGCAACTACACCAATGTTATTCATGCACCCAACTATTTCAGCAGAATGAAGATCATCTCCAAGTCATTGGTATTCTAATATGGGTGCCTCAACCTGGAAGTGCTATGAGATCACACTATCCTTTACCAGTTTGACCATTCTTGCTTAAGACAAATTGTTGATATATTTGATACTTGCAAATCATAGTTTCTGTGTAATGTGGAGCTCAAAAGATTCAACTCTATCCTGTCCTGTAATTATAGCTTTAACACTACCAAATTCAGGAATCACGCAATTAGTCCAAGACGAATCATCACCCTGTTTCCTAGTACAATTATTTGATGCTTTGAACAAAGCAACTGGTGGACCATTAACCCCACCACTTCTCAGCAACCACCTCCATACCTTCCCTGAATTTGCTCCAATGAACTATGTAAAAGTAAAAAATGCCCCAAAATACCCTTCTTTTTTCTTAATTATGAGATCACTTGAACTTCAGATATCTAATTAATGTCGATTTCAATAATCTTGAACTTCATATCAAGAACACAGATGACGCTTAACTTAGGATTAAAATATTAGTTTAAGTCAAAAACCACCTCAATATGGGGGCCCTGGTGAAGATTGATATGCTTAGAACAGCTCATTCCAGAAAGCGGCATTTTAGCAGTAGCAGGGCATCTCATTATATCCCACCCCAAGTAATTGTCTCTATTACTCTGTCACTTAACTAACTTATCTGATGCATCTATTGGAGGGCCACATCTATGTGCTTTTTACACACATATGGTAATGAGGTCCACAGACACATATCACCACAACTTTTGTTTCATTCGTTTGTCTTTTGGGAGATTTCTCGATCGAACCATGTTCCAAACTGTGTTTCCTCCACCAATTCTTATTCTGTCTGTTAAAATTATGGTGTCGGCTGCTTTAAAATGCAACTCTTCCGTTTATTATAAATTATAACCTTCGTGTAAAGCAAAGTTCAGGAAACTTAACTTGGCAGGAAATGCAGGGCCGAAATAATAGCCCATAATTTCGAATGTTCAGCCCGTAATTTGGGTTGAATCCAGCGAAGTTTTCCTTTGTTTCCTATTTGCTTTTGCCAAGGACGGCACTGTTCAGGTTCCTAGTGCTTTTACAGGGTCAGTTCTTGTAGAAGTAGACAGTTCATGGTCCTGTTACAGATCTTACGAGACTCGTATTGTTGCCACTGTCGGTGAATGATTTCCACCGTAATCGAAGCCTGAGACAGATGGTACATACAAGGAACACTATGTTCAGGTTCTTGTACGGCACTGTTCAGGTTCCTAGTGCTTTCACAGGGTCAGTTCATGCAGGAGTAAGAACTAGACAGTTCATGGTCCTGTCCAGATCTTACGAGACTCTTACACTGTGTATGGCAATCTAAGATGTAAAGGAAACGAGAGTAAATTTAAATGAGGAAATGAAAGGAAAGGAAAA
>JAOTBA010000008.1:1781623-1794637 GCA_025629845.1 Erythroxylum squamatum
TGCAAACACCAAGACCTACGTAAAGACCTAAACCTAGCAATTATCCCATATATAAGGTACTATTTGGCCATGATACAAGTACGAGATTACAACCCTAATTTTCTCTGCTCTCAGCAACCAAAACTCTCTCAAAAGACTAACTTGAACGTCGGAGGGGCCTGCCGGCAATCAACCCCCGGCATACCTTATCTGTTTTGCAGGTGTTCTTTAGCTAAAGTTAATCAAGATTATGGATCCAAGCTGCAACGTCCAGTCTCAACAGAATCCGGCTGAACCAAAAAGCATGATGAACTTCCACCGAAGCAATGATGGCTGGAGTTCAAGACACCATCTACCTGTTTGTTTCTTTTTTTTGTTTTTATTTTTTAAATTTAATAAAGCAATCTATTTATTTGATTTTTCAATTTTTATTTTTAATTTTGATTTCTGCTAATTTTCAAATTTTATAAAAAGTACAAAAATTATTTTTTTCTGTTTCTGTTTTTATAGTCTGATTTATTATTTACTAAATATATTTTTAATATATTAATTATTAATATAAATAATGAATAATTTAATTTTTTACAACAACGCTCAGTAGTTTGGGAAGATCTAGTAGTAGTAAGAGACTGTTTTTAAGTGACGAATATTTTAATTTACTATTATAGTTAATTAATTAAAATTATAAATAATTTAACTTAATATTTTTTAAAATTTTAAAGTAAATTAAAATTAAAATATATAAAATCTAAAAAAATTTGATTTAATAATTAAAGTATATTTAAAATAGGCATTAATTTATAAATAAAATTCAATAAAATATATTGATAATTTATTAATAAATATTATATAAGATAATAAAATAAATTTAATTAATTAAAGATAATTTATTTTAAGTTTGATATAATATGTAATTATCATTAGTAATAAAAAATACAAATTCATATATTTTTGTTTTATTTAAAAAAAGAAATTAGAAACAAAAGAAGAAGATAAAAAATCACAACAAATAAATTAATCTAACATGCCTAGAAATGTAACCTAAGTCTCTACTTATTCTAGACCAACTGTCACTCTCTTAACGAGTGAGTTAGCCTGCTTTGGGTGATCATGTGAGGAAGTAGGTAACAGTTGCTTTCTGGTTCTTGACGTAGATGGTCCTTAATCTTACTAGTAACTAATAGCTGAACTGTCCAAAAAGTTCTGGTGGCCGCTTAACTATAAAGCTGAGCAGTGAGTCTTTAAGCCAAAACTGTGACTCTCAACTACTTCCTGTAATACTGTTTTGGTTTGTACTTTAACAACAATGTTATGTCACAAGGAACGTCCCAAGGAATGAAGTCATCCAGAGTTCAGCCAAAAAGGGAACAGTGCTCTTTTGGAGTTTGAATTGGCCTTCCTCTTTCATTTATGAAGAATTTATGACCATACATAGGATTTCAACTATGCACCTGCCGAAGTTAATTGCCGGCATTTAACTTTCGCCCACCCACCTCCTTTCGATTATCTACGAAATCTATGCTAATACGTAAAACGGGACAGAGACGTGTTTGTGTATATAATGCACTTAAGAGTCTCACCTTTAAGCATTGTTTTATTCTGAGGACCCTTTTGATCAATATGACTAATGAAAGAGATCTCCTGTCGACAGAGATTGTGAACCGTGGGATTGAGTCCTCAGGGCCTGATTCTGGTTCTCCAACTTTCTCTGTCCGGGTCAGTAGAAGGTTACCGGACTTCCTTCAGTCTGTGAACTTGAAGTACGTGAAATTGGGTTACCATTACCTCATCAATCATGCCATTTACTTGGCTACTATTCCTGTTCTGGTGCTCGTTTTCAGTGCTGAAGTGGGCAGTCTCAGTAGAGAAGAGCTGTGGAAGAAACTCTGGGACGATGCTCGCTATGATCTTGCTACTGTGCTTGCTTCTTTTGCAGTTTTTGTTTTCACCGTTTCTGTTTACTTCATGTCCAGGCCGAGGTCCATTTATCTTATCGATTTTGCTTGTTATCGACCTCATGACGATCTCAAGGTAATTCTGTTTGAACTCGGTAAGTCGTTGGAATTTCTACAGAATTAAGATTATGGGGTCTAATGATTCAATAAAATATTTGGTGTATCTCAGGTCAGCAAAGATCAGTTCATCGAGCAAGCTCGAAAATCTGGCAAGTTTGGTGAGGCAAGCCTTGAATTCCAAAAGAGGATTTTACAATCATCAGGGATAGGAGACGAAACATACATTCCCAAAGCAGTTATGTCGTACGAGAACTGTGCAGCCATGAAGGAGGGTCGTTCAGAGGCCTCGACAGTAATGTTTGGAGCACTAGACGAACTCTTCCAAAAAACCAGCGTGCGGGCAAAGGACGTTGGCGTGCTAGTGGTCAACTGCAGCATGTTTAACCCGACCCCATCACTCTCTGCTATGATCATAAACCACTACAAGATGAGAAGTAACATATTGAGCTACAACTTGGGTGGTATGGGGTGTAGTGCTGGGATTATCGCCGTGGACCTGGCCCGAGACATACTCCAGGCCAACCCCAACAACTACGCGGTGGTGGTCAGCACTGAGATGGTTGGCTACAATTGGTACCCTGGCCGAGACCCGTCCATGCTCATTCCTAATTGTTTCTTCAGGATGGGCTGCTCGGCGGTTCTCTTGTCCAACCGCCGTTTTGAATACCGTCGTGCCAAGTACCGGCTTGAACATATTGTCAGGACGCATAAAGGAGCTGATGATCGCAGTTTCAGGTTTCTTTTATTTATTGCATTTTAAGAGACACAAAACATCTCTGACTTACTTTACAAACAGGGAATTTGATGGTGGAATCTCTGATAACTGGTCAATGTCTACAGGTGTATCTACCAGGAAGAAGATGAAGAAAGAGTCAAGGGGCTAAAGGTGAGCAAAGATCTAATGGAGATCGGAGGAGATGCACTAAAGACCAACATCACTACACTAGGACCTCTAGTACTGCCATTCTCAGAGCAACTTCTCTTCTTTGCCACCATAGTACGGAGGCATTTATTTGGCAAAAACAACAACAACAACAACTCTCCATCTTCACAAACATCTCCTTCCTCAAAGCCCTACATTCCAGACTACAAGCTTGCTTTCGAGCATTTCTGCATCCATGCAGCAAGCAAGACAGTGCTCGACGAGCTACAAAGAAACCTTGAACTGACTGAAAAGAACATGGAAGCCTCAAGAATGACACTTCACAGATACGGCAACACTTCTAGTAGCAGTATCTGGTATGAACTGGCCTACTTGGAAGCTAAAGAGATGGTGAAAAGAGGTGACAGGGTATGGCAACTAGCTTTTGGTTCAGGGTTCAAGTGCAATAGCCTAGTATGGAGGTCCATGAAACGTATAAGAAAACCTTCTAACAATCCATGGCTTGACTGTATTGACAGATACCCTCTTGCCACTCTAGGATAGTTTAGTGCATAAAGCAGTATTTGTGACCTAAAGGCACTGGATGGAAATGTTTGTACCCATGATATTATAAGTATGTTACAATGAGTCC
Source organism: Erythroxylum squamatum (assembly GCA_025629845.1). Taxonomy (NCBI): domain Eukaryota; kingdom Viridiplantae; phylum Streptophyta; class Magnoliopsida; order Malpighiales; family Erythroxylaceae; genus Erythroxylum; species Erythroxylum squamatum. The sequence continues at coordinate 1,785,132 of JAOTBA010000008.1, forward strand.
TATCAAACGTCCGCAAAGAAATAATATGCCGTTATTGATGATTGTGATAAAGCTTCAAATTTTATACATTTCTTGGTAAAGACAAAAATTAGGAATAAGAAACAAATTCAAACCAAGCTTTTGGAGGTGCTTGCATCATTCGTTTCATGCTCTTCGTCGCAAAGTTCAAAACAAATGCATCCTTCTTGGTCACCGTTCAACTCGTAAATATGGATAAATTCTAAACCAGCAAGCATGGAACAGATGACACGTACATTTCCACGGAGCAACAACCAATTGGTTAGTGATTCATTCCTGTGTGTTAAACGCGTCTTGATTATCCTGTGGGCTTTAGCTATTCTCATGGAGTAGCTCTGCAAAAACCTTGCCTCATTTCCACGTCTCCTATTATAAATTAAGTGACTTATGTATGTAATAATACATAATCATCTCAGGACCTTTGATTCCATTGAATTATCTCGAGAACTGCCAATGATCAGCAACCAGATATTCCACATTTTCATATTCTTGAATGCTAATTTTCATTTGGGCTATAATAAGTTTAGTCCTATAATTTAACCTGATGCAACATGAACGTGAGAACTTCTAAAGGGTCAAGTCTTTTTAGCAGTTGAAGATCTTAAGATTATCACCAAAGTATTCCAAGCTGGCGATTTCATTCTCAAAATTGTAAACTAAGCCAAGGATATATAACAATATAGTTATTAATCAGTGTTATATATACCTTACTGCACTTAAAAACCAGATAACATTAGCTTTAACACGTCCGGTAAGTATCATATCAAGAACAGACGTTTTCAAGTTCATAATGTCATAAGCAGGGACATATCAGAGTAACAACCTAAGAGAGGTCTCTGCCTTGACCCGGTATGTACATGGAGGTAAGGGTGTTATAGTCTTGGGTTATCAAAAGCTGTACCAAAATCACAAATTTAATGGAAAAAGATCATTTCTTTAACATCCACCACCATAAGAGGTATAATTCTTACTGCTGACCATCTGTTCAACAAAAAGATTAACGGGAATATCCCTGAATGACTACCATTTGTAAGCATTATTAGGAAATGAGAATCACTTAAAAAGAGTTTTACTAGGGAATTTTGAAGGGAAAAATATAATCAGTCATCACTTTTTGCTATTGAAATGGCTACCGAACCATGACAAGCCATTCAAGCAGTAAACTCAATTCTGCAGATAATGAAACTTCAGAAGTTCGTAACATAACCAGAGGGACTAACAACTACATAACATACTTCCATATAACAACGAAAAAAGAGAAGCCAGACTCCTCTAATACATTATTTCCCATCTTGATGGGTCGCAGACTTTTAACATATCTGCAAGCCTTATTAATCAAAATAGCTTCTAAATGACTAACCCCAAAAAAGAGCACACCAATGGAGATGAAGAAAAGGAAGACAGTAGAGTCCAAAGGTTTGATTAACAAAAAACAATCAATCCTTGTCAAGATAGCCAGTCCCCATCCATTCCTTCAATTTCTCCTATGTCCATACTGTAAAACAAAGAAGTTGCAGAAATCAAATAAAAACATGATCAGTGAAGTCATCATTCATCATGTTTCAACGATTTTTGTACACATGAAATTAAAATAAGAGTTCCACCAGACAAATATAATAATTAGTTAAATTAACAATAAGTAGATAATAGACAAAACTTGTAGAGGCATTTAGATGGTATGTTTCATAAGTTCCAAGGTCTCTCACCCCGTGTATTCTGGGTTAAAATCCCAAGCAAAACATTAATAATGGTAGAGATGGTAAAAAATAAAGAATAGAGAGAGAGCATAACAGAACAATGTTTCCTGTTGCTAAGCTGATCTTCCACGAGCCATTTTCTTGGTGATATGGTATGTGATTGGGTTGGGGTTCAAGCAAACATTCCCATATCAAGAACCCACGTCCAATGTTTAAACTAGTTATTAATTTCATACTAAATTTCTTCAGAATGAGAGAGGACTTAAATTTGGTGCCAAAGGGGATGTTAACAGAAAACATTTTCCTAACTAATGAAAACATTTCATTTAAGGATAAAGACAGAAAATTTGGACTCTTACCAAGGTAAAGCAGGATCATTGAGGTAGTCGTGGGAGCAGTAGTCATTGAAATGTTGTTGTAAACATCCATCGTTTGTATTCAACCACGCTGGAAATTCCATGACCTGATCAAATGGATAGTACTCATCATCATCTGCCTTTGCTTCTGGACTAAGCTCCATGGTCTTCAAGAACTTAAACCACCATGCTGATGTGACCAAATTCATGGTATCATTCCATTCCATCTGATGTTGTTCTCCAATTGATCTGATCTCTGCCATCTCCTCATCATCCAGCTCTTGATGCAAACCTCCAACACCAAAGGAATCAGTCATATCAGACCCTGCCGTAGGCACCACTTGTTGTTTCATTATTGAAGGAGCTTCCTCAGTAACATTGGAGAGAGGAGGGGAAGAAGATGAGGATGGCGATAAGGATGAGTACATTGATGGAAAGTGAACATTGCTACGGTAAACAGAGGTATCTATGTTATTAAAATCATGCAAATTGAGATTTAGGCCTAAAGGTTGATTCGGTAGGGAAAAATTCAGAGTTTCAGGGACAACTGAAGGAAGATTTGCAGAAGTAGGCCAACAACAACCATATGGAGGAAGAGGTGGTGGTGGTGGGGAAGGATGAGAAACAGAAGGATAGGACAACTCCTCTAGATAACTAGAGAAATTGGACGTACTTGACGGGTATGTCCTAGAATTCCTCCTAGATTTTATTTTCCCTTCTCGCTCAACAGATGGCGGTGACACTTGCATGGATGATCCTTGCTCTACTTGCTGCTGCTGTTGCTGTTGTTGTTCATTAGCTTGTTTCATAGCTGCCCTGTGGAACTTTAAGGCAGTAACAATCTCTCTTCTAGCTTCAGCCATATTGAGAAGCCTTTCTTGGTAAGGCCTATTGGTGGAAAGCCTCCTCCTAGCCTGTTTTTTCTGTGGTTGAGGTTGTTTGGTTTGCTTGCTTTGCTGATTTCCACTTATATCTTCACCAAATTTGGTCATGTTTTGGCCAGAAACACCATCAGAGTCATTAAAGCTTTTGTCTTTCGGGTTCATGGAGTCCTTGGTTCTGGAGGAGGTCAATTGTTTCACTAGACTACGGATGTAAGCACCAGAAAGAAGAGGGTCTTCGTTCTGCTTACTAAGTTTATCAATTTTCATTCCTTCCTCGGTACCATTCTTGGATGATCTACCCCTCATCTCTCTCTCTGTCTCTCCCAACCTTTCAACTTTAGGAATGTAGAAGCAAGGTCCGGGTTAGAAGAATCATGGTTTTCTCTTTTTCCTATTTCTGAGAGACAAAAGTACACAAATGCAGAGAGAGGCAGAGGCTGATCCTAAGGACTAGTCCGGATGGCCTCATGGGTGTTATAAATACCAGCTGAGGACAGTCTGGGGTTTTAAAAATGTTTTTGGAGTTTTCCTGGTTTGGGAAAAACGCACTTGTTACTGTTTTATTACCCGCCTTAAATGAGCAGTTAGGATGTCACCCCTCATTCCTATAGTGCCCCTTCCCAAAGGAAATACTATAACCTTGAAGGCCTTAGATATATATACAATTCATTATGATGCAGAACAGTGGCCAAAATCCAATGCAACTAACCATAAATGGTAAGGGAAACTACTTTGGAGGTGAAGGTAGGAAAAAGGAAAAACAATTTGCAGGAAAAGAGAAAACACCAACAAAAGTTTCATCAACAGCATTTTAGAGACAAGGCATCACCTTCATGGAAAAGCAGAATCATCAACAACCAAAGTTAAGTTCACTTGGAAAGTAAGCCAGTCCTAATCATGTAAAAGGGGCACTGAGTAACTCCTGGGGAAAGAAATAGAAATAAACAAAAGGTTTAGTCTTGGTTTGATGAGCAAGTACCGTTCTTTTGGCAAATTGAACGGCCTCTGAATCACAAGTTTCTATTTACCAGTAAAATTCTTTTGAAAAAAGGGACAATTTAGGGTTATAATGGTAGAATGGTTTTCTGTTATATTGGCTACAAGTACTATGGATTGATCAGGCTCCTAAAACGTCAGCAAAAGACTATGCAGACTGACAAAAGAATCTCCATCACTGTTGTAACTTCTTTTTTTAATTTTATTTTCTTTTATGAGGAGAAAAAAAGAGAAAACTCCAATATTTTCTGTTTAAACAAAAATTTCAACATGATTTGAGTCCGTTCATATGAAACAGAGAACTTGGACCTTTTGTAAAGGCACTCCACAACAAAGACAGAAATGCTCCATACCATCATCTTCCTTTCCCTTTCATGTTATTTTCCTTTCTTGTCACCCTTTTTACTACACAGTTTTTCCAAGTTTCACTCTAATTGGAGATGGCAGAACCAGAGGGATGGCTTCTGCATCTTTTATCAGAGATCTCAGGCGGCAAGAACAGTGAAAATAGAGCCTAGAGAACAGGAATTTATTACCTGCTATAAATATTAACATTCTTGTGAATCTGGGGCAAAAATTAGTGTTCTTCCTATATTGGAGAGGAAAATAGTAATTAAACGATCCCCAAAAGAGTACAAGCCTTACCTAGCGTGTACTAATCCATATCCATATATATATATATATATATATATATTGGAGAGGAAAATAGTAATTAAACGATCCCCAAAAGAGTACAAGCCTTACCTAGAGTGTATTAAAATAGTAATTAAACGATCCCCAAAAGAGTACAAGCCTTACCTAGAGTGTATTAATCCATATCCATATATATATATATATATATATACACAGATATTCTCTGTTTAGTTTAGTATTCAAAGAAATGTAGCTGACATTTACAGATATGGATAGGACTAAACCGTCAAAGAACAAAGATGAGAGTGTTTTCTCCACAAGATTACAAGTCAATGGCAATAATAATAATCCCACTTATCTGAACCAATTGAATGATTGCTCTAGCATGAAATCATCAAAATGTCTATCCATGATTCGCAAGTGCCAAAACCATCAATATGTCCGAGAGGAAGACAGTTTTTTCTCATAAAATCTATAATTCTCTTCCTGCTCTGGATGAAACCAATACCACCAGGAAATAATGATAGTTCAACAGAGTGGTGGGTGGATCAAAAGAACCAACTCAATGCATCTAAAAAGCTCAACCCTCCATTTATATAGCCAACCTGGTCTCAACAACCAGCAATTCAGAACCGATGTTACTTTTAACAGTTCTAATCACCCTTTAGTTATCTAAGTTATATTCCCCAAACTATCAAATCAAGTAACTAATATAGATTGCTTTCCTACCAGGCTTAAGGTCTCTAACGTTTAGTCCATAATCATTGCTCCAAAAGACAAGATTTTTATCTTAGATTGGTTTTAATGTTACAGTCGATAAAAGTCAAGAATTAGGACATATTCATATCTGTCGAAACACATTTAGCAGTTTACATTTTCTGAGTTGGTTTTACTATTTTATAGCATTCTTTACTTCCCTTCTAGTAATTCTAGTTCACATTGAGCAGTAACAAGACCACAAAGAGGATGTTCTTTATCCTCATGAAGAAAGACAGAGGAAACAGGTAGATGAGAACCCTTCCATTCTTCCAAGACAATGTCCTATTCCAAATCAAAAAAGTACAAACATAGAATGATAGACGTCTTCACCTATTTCTTTTATCTCAGTAAAATTAATGAAATATGACCTTACATCAGCCACTGGCTTGGCCTCCCTAAATTTGACCAACTCTAATTTTTAAGTTCAAGACATTTAAGTATTAAAACTCAAACTTAAAGCAAAACTTAGCTGAAGAATCCATCCAAGGTAGTGAGAACGACCACCAGTAACAAGTTGTCATGTAATGAGGAAAGCAAATAAGAGCTGACACAGAACCGAGAAAAAGATATAAAATAAAACAAGAAAGAAAGAGATACGCAATCAACTTGCAAAGTGTAAGAGCTTCACTTACAACTGAACAAAGCAGAAATAGGGATAGAAATTCTAGAGGTGGAATATAATATAATAAAATGAAATAAAATCACATATAAAATAGGAGGAAAGAAGGAAATACCAGCCCCGGGCCTTTATTTTTATCTTCTTCTCTCTTTTTTTTCCCTTTTGAAGAGTGGATAAAGATTGGCAAGATGACCATTTGCCCTTCTGAAACCTCCAGCATTCCACCAATCCCTTAGCACCCATTCATTCAACAACAAAACAAAGATGGATCTTTGTCACGAATCAAAACATTTACCCACTTCGCTTCAATAACCTCTAATAATGCTTCCAAAACCAACAAGAACGTAACTTTACACCACCATCTATCCCCTCCCCTATTTCTCACAAAGTTTTGGATTCCGTTCACACTTGACTGTGAAAAGACTTAATTAATAGATTATTTTTCTTTTATCTCCAACCCACGAAGCCTCGCATTCTTTAGGGGATAAAACCGATAATATTTTTCTCAGCCCTCCCTGATACTTTTGCAGACCTTTACTGTGCTGCGGACCTCCCTGACCTTTCCACACGGTGAGGTCCTTCTTTTTCGTTGCCTCCGCAGTTCACAGTAATACTTGGGTCCCCCCAACATTCAGTTTACTGTATATTATTTGCAGAGGGCACCAGTAAGAACCCTCCTGCTCATCTCTGCTTCCACCATACAACACTAAGTTTAGTTTTTGAGTTTCTTCATCTTCTCAGAAAATCTTTAATCATTCGCTATAGATTATTCGACCCACTATATTAAATATCAAGATGTTAGAAAATTTATAAAAGAAAAACACGAAATTTGTTGAATTCGACAGCCACTAACTATTTAGGACTACGAGTGGTTGGATTGGAGTGAAGACTGAGACAGCCATGATTGATTCGTACGTACATATATACATACATACATACATAGTATTCCAAATTGGTTAGAAAATTTCGGGTGGGACCGCCTGCAAAAGCCACAGACGGACATGATGTGACGTTTCACAATCAAACGGCTATTCCCCAACTTGGGCTAAGGCTTAAAGTCTCCAATCAAAAGAGGGTGCCACGTGGTCACCATACATAGGATCAAGAAACAGGCAGCTCTTGTACCTGTCTCGCCCGACCCCACCCCACCGCCGAAATACTAAAAGCCTGCAATCCTTAATCAATTCAGTATCCTCCTGTTCTTTAAAATATTATTAAAATAGAACCACCTAAAAATATTTTCTTTCGAATTTTGGAAATTATTAATTATATTGTTTAATTAATTATATTTTTATTTATTGTATTTTATTTTTATTTCCTTAACAAAATATCATTTAATAATTATGAATTGATAAAAATGTTAGATAAAGATATCGTCTTTATTAGTGTCGTTGCTCCGTGTTCTCATGGTCGTGTTTCTTTCCATGCAGTGGAGGGTTGCAAACGATGATGCGACCCGTAACCAGTAAGAGCTCTGTATATAAGTCCCTACTTTATATTTATTTATTATCACACTTTGTTTATTATTATTATTATTATTATTATTTTAATATTTTCTTTATTGATTTTATATTCCTAATATTTATATATTGTTTGTTTTAATTTTTAAGTATTAACGCTTTTGACTTGCATCACTATTATTTTGTAATATCTGCATGTAGGTCTACTGAAAATAACCTCTTTACAATGTAAAGGTAAGGCTGCGTACTATCAGGTCCTCTCAAATTCTGCTCCATCGTGGAACTTCAGGATATGATGATGATGGTAATGATGTTAGATAAAGATATCGAAGCAATATCAATTCGATAAATAATAATTTTACAAATAAAAATTAACAATAGTATCATTTTATATTGAATATAACGAAAAGTTATAACTTAAATTCTTAAAAAATAATCATTTTATCTAAATTTTAATTTAGTATAATAATATTTTATTATTTAAATGAAGATTTAACTTGTATTTATTTTAAAAATAATTTTTATAAATCCATCAAAAATAATTTCCCTATTAGTTAAAAATAAAATTATTTATTTATAAATTTTCTCAATTTTTTTCAAATTATATATATTTTTTGTTTTCGATGTTTTGCTAGAATCTAATAACAACGACATCAATTCTAGTACGAATCTTATTCGGGTAAAAAAAGAGAGAATAATAAATAAATATAAATTCAAATAAAAAAAAGAAAGCATAAAATTCAAATATCGTCGTTAGAATATATTTTTTAGTTTTTATATTTATAAGAATTCCGTTGCGTGTTTTTAAGAGCTACGAGTCTACCCAACAGAGGTCAACTGCTCTTATTAAGAATTAAGATTCACATCACTCCAGTCCAGTTTGTTCCAGTACCAAAGGTTTTATTTCCAAGCCAAGTTTCAATTCCTTCATGACTAAGTTAGGCATCCAATGTTCATTCCGGTCTCACTCAATCGGTTAAACCATTAAAAGTGGTTGGTCGATTTTACGTTATCTTATTCAATCAATCAACTCCGATTCTTGACTTTTATTTAGTAAAAAGCCGGTGAGAGCCAAGCTCTAGTTTTTTTTAAATCTTAAAAGATTAAAAAAAGTGTTTATTACTTTTAAAATTTTATTAAAAGAAATGCTCTTTATGCTAGAAGAGGATCATTTAAAAATTAAATTGATCCAGCTGATTTAATTGTAAAAATTTTAAACTAACTAATTTTTTTGATTCAATTTTTAACTTTTTGCTTCAATTTCGTTTAATAATCTTAATTATTAAAATTAATTAATTCGTTAATTAAATGGTCAATTTTCGTAAACTAATCACTTTTTATAAACTACTAAAATAAGCTATTTAAATTTCATTTAACAAAATCTTTTTTTAATTAAAATTATAATTAACTACAGTCTATTTCAATCATATTTTAAATTCTTCAAATTTGTTTAATCTTTAACCTTACCCGTTTAATTTCTAATCAGATTTTTAATATATTCCTAAAATGTCTAATTGTTCTTGGTAAGAATGGAAGCAATACGATTACCTTTAAAAAAATCCCAAGTTTCAGTCGGACTGGCCCTGGGCAACGGCAGGGCGGACATCCGCCCAGAGCCATCTTTATAATAAGTAGAATTTTTTGGATAATAATTATTTTAGCCTTATTAGAATACATAAAATATAGAAATCACAGCATAGAAAAAAAAAAAAAAAAAAAAAAAGAAGAAACTCGCCTTGTTAAAGGGGAGAGCTTCTTCTTAAATATCATTCTTTTATCTTAAAATCTTTTTATCATGTTCAAATTGAAATAACACTCGAAGCTTGGGCATTACTGTAGGAGGGAGACTATAGCCTTTGTTTGGATCCTTACTTGCATAAGGGAAAGGAAAGGAAATATTGAGGAGAAAAGAATGGAAGAGAAATATGATTTACTTTCTCTTGTTTATTTTCCTAATTTATTAAATGAGGGAATTGTTAAGTTTTTAATATGGGTAGAGTGTAGAGCTCACTAACAAGAATTGAGCTTGGGTCAACTATTGTCCAAATAACTAGAACTAGTTGTTTGGATAGTTGACCCTTACC
>JAOTBA010000008.1:1805688-1815800 GCA_025629845.1 Erythroxylum squamatum
CATCACACAACTTTTTGTCTTTTTTGGCTTTTCTTCCCCTAACTCCACAAAGACTACCACACCCAAAGCAAAAAAAAAAAAAAATCAACATTGACCGCAATTGTTGAAAGGATTTCTCCACAGGTCCCACCTCATTCTAGTGCTGATAGGTAAATTCTCACTTCTTTTTTTTGGAAGAATGTGTAGTACGTATAATTTAGAGATGAGTTCTTGTAAGTTGTAATAGAGTTGATACATTTTTAATATTTACATTCTTTTAGACTTTTAGTAAAGACGCAAGATAAGATTTCTCATTGTAGACGAAAAATCGTAGCATATAAAGTCGTATGAACAAAAACAGTACAAACCATCTAGCACTAGTGATAATAGGGATAAAAGAAGTACGCTAGATGCCCTTATGAATAAAAATAGATGGGTTCAAATTTTATTTTTTATTTGATATCTTAATATATCTATAATAATTATTATTATTTTTTGTCACCAATTAAATTAATTGGGGCAAAATTTTAATTTTTAATGGAATTAAAATTTAAAATAATAATTTAAATTAAAAAAATTCAGTAATATGAGAGTACTTTAAATATTTTGCCTCCACTTAAAATAATTTCTGGATCCGTCCCTGATCGTTAACACTTCGAAATGATAGATTATGTCACGTGTTAGACCCATATATGAGGGGGGTGTGTTGAAATATAAAGAATGAGAGTTTGTCTCAAATCGGAGAAAAAGAGGAAAGAAGAGTAACATATAAGTCTAGTGAGCTATTCCATCTATCACCAATTGGTTTTAAGATGGAGTCTCACTTAGACTTGTATGTGGTCTAACTTTTCTTTTCGTGTGGGCTCATAGGCCCATTGTAAATTTTAAAAATATTTGTATTGAATAAGGGTGGTGGGATGTTATATATATATATATAGGCTTTGACATTATCTTTAGCTCTGCCAATGTTCATGCAATGTTAATGTTGACATCAGGTTTCATTTCTGAAGGACTTCAAAATTTATTTCTCGCATGTACGCACCTGGTCTGATCCTTGGACCATTTTTAACGTCGAGGACCCGTGTTTCCTGTCCGATTTCACATGGGAGATGCTTCGTGTCGGAGCGTGACTGCGTGAGGGTGGTGATAGAGACTGAGAATCTGAGAGATAGAGAGAGAGAGCAACGGTCGGTGAGACCAGGCTAGACCGAGCCAGTTGCCATACACTGTCTAACTATGGAGAGAGACCGACCACCTGGACTAGTTTATCTTATTCTGGCCCAATGACCACACTTTTGAGGCCCCAAACTTGTGTTAATAAACAATATTTAATAAATTGTGCAATTACAAGCAAAAAAATACGTTAAAAGTTAAAAGTTAAAAGTTAAAAGATATGATTAAAAAATCGAACCGATAAAAAACTTGACGGGTCAACTTTTTTGTTTAATTTTAAACTTTTCGGTTCAATTTACTTTAATAATTCTTATTGTTAAAAATTCATAAGCTTATTAATTAATCGGTCGATTTTTTTAATTAATCAAACTTTTAAAATTAAAACAACTAATTAATTTTCGTTTAAAAGTTTTCTTTTTCAATTAAATTTTAAATCAAGGATAATTTCTTTTAATCTTATTTTAAATTCTTAAATTTTATTCAATTTTTAACACAATTTAATACCTATAAAATCTTTTAAACCTTAAATTTTTTGTCTTGCTAGTTTAACTTCCAGTCTAGTTTTTAAAATACTGAAAAGCTCATGACATTACTTAATTTTGAACTGATAATTCATCAAGTGACTTATTTTCGTTCATTCACCTTCTTTGACTGATTCTCATAATTTTCTGATATACACCGTTGTTTACAGCTATAATTTAAGCTAACAAGAGAGTATTAGTCATCAACTACTTTAGACGGCAAGCCTAGATTACTTGGACGAAAGCAGACAGACAGACATGGGATTGGTCGCCCAATTTCAAGACCATAGACGAAAAACACGCATTGGAATTATCAGCTACTCCAACAAGTAATCCATTGCTCCAGGCTAGCAAATACTACAGAAGCTCCATATATACAAGTCAAGACTCGACTTTCCTATTCGATTCTCTTGCTTTCTGCTACTTCTGCATTACAAATTACCAGGGATTTTACTCGTCAACTTTCTCCATGGCTAGCTTCCTCGCAACCCCTACATGTCCCATGACAACCATTCCTATCGCTTCCAGGGCCAGGAGCGTACCTGGTCAGCGGAAGAGTTTCTCTGTCAAAGTTAGTTCACTGAAACTTTCTGCTCCGCACTTGATTCTTGTGTTGGTGAATATCTATAAAGAAACTGTGAATTCTGATGCAGGGAGGAGCACTGTTTTCGGGGCTAAAAGGTGTCCCAAAAGTTTACTTCTCAAAGGCAGCTAGCATTTGCTCAACCAGGTCTAAATACTTCAGAACTACCATTTCATGCTCGGTAAGATTTAGTTTCAGTGATTTGTCTTCTTATTTTTCTTAATCCCTTTTAGTATGAAGTTAATTTAGTGTCTATTACTCAGGCTCAAGTAGAAACCTTGAACATAGTTCAGAGCATCATTGCAAAGCAGTTGTCCATTGAAGTAACTGCAGTGACTCCTGAAACCAAGTTCGCTGACTTGGGAGCTGACTCCCTTGACACGGTCGGTTATCATTATCTTGCTTTTCCTTGGAGTTGACATAATGCCGGCCAATATTGTTGATAGGTTATAGCTTTCTAAGAATGTTAATTTATCAGGTGGAGATTATGATGGCTCTGGAAGAACAATTTGGGGTGACAATCGGAGAAGGTGGAGCTGAGAACATCGTCACAGTTCAAGACGCTGCAGATCTCATTGAGAAAGTTAAGACTGCCTAAGCTGGAAATAGCCTCAGTTTCTTGGTTTTTTTTTTTCATCAAGTGCCACCTGGAAAATCCTGATGAATTTTTGCTTTGATTAATCGAATTACTTATTACAAGTGACTATAATTGGGTTTAAATTGATACCTATGAACAGCTACCCCATTTTAGTGAACGTTGAATGAACTTGAGCACAGTTTTTATGATCATTTGTTTAAGATAAATGAAGCCTATGAAACACTGCTGCATGATCTCTACGTCAATGGCGTTTGAGATCTTTCTTTTTTCAGAATTCGCCAAATGATATATCGTATCAGAATTATAACTCAAGTAGACAAATAGGTTTAAAAGTTCCTATGCCTCAGAATATAAGAGTACAAACTAAATATTGAAGTCATAGAACTGTTCACTTTGGTCACAGAAAATCTAGCCAAAGAAAAGACTCCAACCAAAATACAGCAGGAAGATCTATGCTAACTGGACTATGATGTTAGGAAACGCAGCTATACAATCAGAAATCTACTGTCAACAACCATGTGTCTTAAGAAAGTTTGATAACAGGCTTTCTAAGATGGAATAGATGGCTTAGATTAGATGTTGTTCGGTATGTGCTGATTCACAAGGTAAAAATCAAATTGAAGGTAGCGGAAAGAGAAAGTTCAAATTAAACAAACACACGGTACTATTACATCAATTGAACAATTCATTATCTGCTTTTCCCGAAGTATGATAAAAAAAAAGTTCCTGCTCAAGAGAGTGGTGCTTATATGTTAAAAGTTACATGAATTTACCATGGACTAAGCACCCTCATTTAAACATACATGAATTCACCACCACGCAGGGCATTTGCAGCACCTTTCCTCTCTTCTTCAGCTTCCTTCTCTCGCTCTTTCCAGCTCTCATAGAAATGATCATCAGTTTTTAGTTCATGCCGGCAAATGGGACATGAGTTGTGAACATCCTGCCACAAGATTCAATCCGTTAATAACATAAAACTTCATTTCCTCGATAGAACATTCTTTGTCAATGACAGGAGTGACTAAAGTCTGCAATATTTCCTAATTAAAAGAGAAAAGGAATTTACCAGCCAAGGCTTCAGACAAGGAGGATGAAAAGTGTGCTTGCATGGCAACTCCTGCATCTTGTCATCAACAACCAAATTCTCCTTGCAAATTGCACACTCTGCATCTGGTCCTAGCTTAGATAAAATTTCCTCTGTGAGAGTAATGATGGGAAGATTTGCAACAACCTCTTTACTAGCAGGAGGGGCTCTAGGTTCTAGATTCGCAGCTTGACTCTCCACTATCGCCATTAACTCCTTCAGCCAAAAACATGTTTCATTAATTAAGTACCATCATATCAGCCGTAAAAAATAATTATTCAAGGAATAGAAAAGGGTGTATCATTCTGTTTGACATCTACTAAAGTTCTAGAGCTGATTCCTTAGCAGAATAAAATATAAAAGATAAGCGGGGATCCAGAGAAGTTGGAATAACAAGATCAATATACTCAGACTCTATTGACATGCCACAGGTACAGAACTTGACAAATGATATCAACTAATTGATAGTTTCAATTTTCATTTCATACCATAAACAAAACCATATAACGACATGAATGGTTAATGAAAATAGCAGGAATTCACCTCTGGGATGTGATCATCGAGGTTATTCACAAGCTCTTCAAGCAAGTTTGTAGCTCTTTCTGCTCTGACGCCGTCATACTCAGGATTACTTGAAGACTCTGCCATAAGCGAGCTAAGAGAACTCATGAGATTAGATCTCACCAACCATGCAGGCAATGGAGGCTCAGGATCCACAGTAAGGTGCCCCTCGAAAAGATATCCTAAATCAAACAAAGCACAAACAACAATCAGACCGCAAAACACAAATTTACAACAGTTAAAAAACGGGTTTCTCCAGAATTCGACCTCTATCCGTCGATCTCAAGGATGAATCACTAACAACAGGGGGAATCTCCCCTAGTTCCAAATGCTCCTTAGCTTGAGCAATACAACTCTTCAAGTATTCCTTCTCAGAAGAGTTAGGTGTCAAAGTCTCAGCTTCTTCAAACAGCCTCAAACCAGCAAGCCAGAAGCCAGGAGAAGTGTACCTCGTCTTCAAAATCGTCGCCACACGACAAACCGCAGAATAAAACTGAAAACAACGACGTAATCACAACCATTCCACAACAATCCATCAATTACAATTTTTGAAGAAAAGGAAATCAATACCCAGAAGCAAAAATCCAAAAAGATTGAATCTTTCGAAGAAATAAAAAACTAACCGATTTTCTAAGTGAAGGTGGAGCAGAGGGGTAACGATCACGGAGAAGAGAATTGATGGAGGAGACAGCATTCTCGAAATTCTGTTTCTTGCCGAGTTGTTTCAGAAAATCCTGCAATTGCTGCTCCAATAGTTCTTGGGATTCCATAGTCTATGTCTATCAGGTTCCTGAATCCGGAAACTTTACGAAATAATTAATACAATTCGGTTTTGAATTTTGCAGGGGTTTTCATGTGTGTTGCTTGCGAAGAGGGCAAACATGAATCGTCGAAGTAGTGATCTTCTACACCCGGGTCTAGATAAGAATTTTGTTCTAGCCACGAGAAAAGCGCCTGAGATAAAAGGTAGGCTTAACGGACGATGGAGTTTTGATTCTTTCATTCGAAAATTAAACCATACAACTTTTCATTTTTTTTTAGGAAGCTTAACATTCAATTGTAAAAAGTTATGGTTTTTATTTTTAAAATTGAAATAAAAACATAATTAATAAAATATAATTTATATTGTTTTTATTTCAATTTTAAAAAGAAAAAACTTAACTTTTTACAATTGAATTTAATATTTACTTTAATATTAAATCAATGAAAATTTTATATCTTGAAAATATTTTAAATTTAAATTATATTTATTAATGATTATTAATTAAAATTATTTTAATTTTAAATTAAATTAAATTATTGAGTTAAATTAATTTATTTGCTATTTTTATTAATATTAATTAAATATATAATATTAAATTATATTATTTACAATTCTTATTAATAATTACTATTAAATAAAGGTTGACGTTGATGTTTTTAATATAAATAATTTATAAATTATCAGTTATTTTTAAATATAAATAGTTAAAGACTACAATTTACACGATAAAGAGTGGGCTTATTTATAGTTATTTTTTTTTCATCGTAATAAATCAAAAAATATATAAAAATAAAAAGAAAGAAAAATAAAAAAAGCATATGTACGTGAGTTTATCGTAAATAATTTCTCTATTAAATAAAGGTGAAACTGTATATTATTGAACCTTTCTAAGTTTCACATCTCAGCGAAAATTCTACTTAGTATTGTTGTCAGTGTTTGAAAAAAAAGAAGAAGAGAATTTTCTATTTTGTATTAAAAAAGTAGATTATTCAATTAAAATTGAATTAAAATAATAGATTAAATTAAATTTGATTAAAAGTTTTAATAATTTTTTATAAATTAGAATAAAAATCAATCTGAATTTAATACAATTCAATAATTTCCATCCGTGAGAAATGTGAATTTGATTTAAATATTATCTATCTTATTTTTTATTTTTTATAAAAATCTTTTCAAGTTTATGTATTTTTTTATTGTCTCCTATAATGATGCTCCGATTTTCGTGGCTTGGTCCGGGTCGAACCGGATTTTGTTGGGCTGGACTGGGCTTTAATCTTCCAGAACTTGTTGGAACAATCGGAAGACTAAGAAAGAAGCTGGAGGAAGTTGACTAGCTGTTAAAAGCAAACGCGAAAATGGCAGAGTTGTTGGGTTTAGCAGTATCACAGTCCTCTCTTCTTCTCCTTCCACACTCTTCTAACTTCGGCTTCCAAACTTCTGTAGCTCCATCGGCGGTTCTAAGGCTCCGGGGGAATTATAAGAGATTCTTTGTTTCTTCTGGTAATCGGAACCATTCTCTTAAGCAGATCGTCGCTTCTAGGGCTTTGGCCTCCGATCCTGGAGAGTCTACGATTGTTACTGATAACGTTGACTTAGCGAGCGAGGGGATCGAGATCGAAGAGCGGTCAGGCGGTGGAGGTGACGGTTACGAGGAGATTGGCGGCGGTGGTCGGGGTGGGGAAGGAGGAAGAGGTAAAGGCGGCGGTGGCGGCGGTGATAGGGATAAAGAAGCAGGAGGAGGATCATCAGAGGATAGCGGTGGTAACAAGAAGATGGCGTTGTCTATGTCCCAGAAATTGACTCTTGGTTATGCTGCTCTAGTCGGAAGTAAGTGTTTTCGTTTCACAATGGTGACCGTGAGCTGTTTTGTCAGTAGCTCTTTTGGAGTTGTGTTCTATGAGTCATTACGAGAAAGTATGAAGCTTTATTGGATATTGGATTACTTTCATTGTTCAATTGCTGACTACTAGCTGCTGTGACTGGTCTTGTGCTTGTGTCCATATTGGCATGGCTAAACTTTGATTACACATACAAAAACTTAGCTCCCGTCTGCTTATATCTCATACTTTTCGTGATCTTGTGACAGTGGGTGGGCTTATGGGCTATTTGAAGAGTGGCAGCCAGAAATCGCTGATATCTGGAGGTATCTCTGCAGCAATATTGTACTATGTCCACACTCAGCTTCCAGGAAATCCAATTTATGCATCATCCATTGGACTTGGTAAGCGATTAAGGGATTGTGCATACCTTTTCGACTGTTGCGTATGTTGATTTCCATACAACTCTTTTTACATAGTTCTAGCATGTTTATAATGTGGTTGTAAGGATAGACTAATGGAAGATTACAGGATTTTTACTGTATTTAAGGCTGTTAAATTTATTACTGACGTTCGTGGTGTCTCTGTGCTTCGCCATTTCAGCCTACTCGGAGTCTTGGTTTATTTGCTTGCAGTTTTGAGATTTATCAAAATAATTTTTTATTGTTTACGGTAACAAATGCTCATGGATCATCCACCATGAAACTATTTCCTTGACAGTTTAACATCAGTCGCCTTCGCTGTCTTTCAAATGTGCAGGGATATCTGCTGCATTAACAGGAGTGATGGGCTCTAGATTTATGAAGTCCGGCAAAGTTTTTCCGGCAGGGGTTGTATCTCTAGTGTCGCTAATCATGACTGGTGGCTACGTACATGGAATCATGCGTGGTATGCATTAAAATATACTAGGTGTAATAGCAGCGAGTGGTGATCTCCAAGTTTGAGTTCGAGTTACCTTTTTGAGAAGCGATATGTATGCTGTATTGTCTTTCTTTCGAATACTGTGTAAGTTTGTTCTAAAACACGATGCTTTGGGTTTGGAAGTTATGAATAATCCATCTTGGTTATTTCCTTCAGCATAAGCGTGATACTGCAACTAAACGAAAAGTAACTCTTACCAAGCATAAGAAACGACGAAGTAAACCAACAAAAACGACAACACACGCATCAATTATCTGTTACCGTCACATTTAAGTTACAGAGATTTGACCTAGCATCTTAATGGGCATACAATTGTAGGAGTCCTTGGGATATATAGACAACTTCACATACGTCACCACATGGCATCTAAATATGGAATAAACATCACCAATACTATTAAACCTTGTCTAGTACGATGGCTACAATGGTTACAATACGCGCGCATTTGAGCTTTGTTTCCATAATGTATGCATGCCTAAAGCACAATCAAGCAAGATTGGCAACCACTTTTTGTTGTTCCTTTGCTGATGCTAGAGGTTTCTCCGAGCAAACAGTATCTGTTGAAGTTTCAGAGCTTCGATCAGCCTCTAAGGTCTCATCCTTTTTCGTTGTTGAAGGAGGTGCATAAGGGCTCTTGCTCACCAACCTACAAGAAAAAAAAAAATTGCGATTGAGAAGTACAAAATTGCAGCAAAGAAATCAGCCAACTATCGAGAAAGATCGAGAACAAAGGCGAGAGAGAGAGAGAGAGAACTGGGGACTACCTATCGCGTCTCTTCTCGAAGAATCGTTGTAAAGAGTGTCTCCTTGCAATTGGTAAATCTGCAACAAGGAATACAGAGATATTACGGCCCCAACATTCAACTATATTTCGTAGATAAGGGGACGGACAACAGCAGGGACTCTTGCAAATCACATGATGTAGTATTACCAGCTTGCAAGTTGCATAGAGAACCCTTATGAACAGGGTACAATTGTTTCTGTGGTGAAGCTAAACCATTAGAAATGCTTTGCACTGAAGGAGACCTAGTAAGGACTGGGCTAACCAGAGGTGAGGTGGTTTCAGTCTTATTCACCTCACCGGCTTTAATGGAAGGTGCAGCTGCAGCTGCAGCTGCTTTGGCAATACGCACAATTTCGTGGACCTGTGGATATGATCAGGCGGAAGAATCAGAAATAAATCTCGTTGCAGAATTAAAATTAGAAATGAAACTGTAGTGTGAATAACCTTTTCTGCAGGAATGGCGTCAAATACAGCAACTTTTCCACCATAGAAGATGGTAAGTTGGTCTTGAGCAGGGCTGGCATCCTGTTCTGATGCTGCCATCACAGCAGACCTTGGAAAAAAGAAAAGAAAACGAAACGGTACAGTTCACATATTTCAAAAACTAAATCTAAGATGCTTGATATCATATGACTTTACTTTCAAGCTATCAATAAAGCATCAGTGATATGTTTACAGGAGCCACCTAATTAACTTGACAAGAATGGAATGTCTTAATAACTTCTTAATAAAAAATTCTCCAGAACACAAAGATTTGAAAAGCTTAACTACACAAAAAACATAGTTCTCAGACTTCAATGCACATGAAGAGAGCCCACAGTTGGAGCAATGTTAAACACTTTCTGCCTACAACTTATTTCCTGTCAATGGACAAGTCTATGATATGGACTCCATCTTCCCGAAGTGAAGTAGTGAAAGATAACCTGACAGATTTAACTTCTCTCCCATATGGTAAATCCATAAGACTGAATTTTTAATTCTTTATCTTCACAAAGACAATAGCCAAGATAAATACCACAACTCTCAAGGTATGCAATTTTCTTGTAAGAATCATCAAAAGGCCTATTTATTCTAAAATATGCATTTTTTCACATGATTTCCATGTTTTATTGTAGACAATAGCCAACAAAAAAAATCGATTAAACCAAGAATTATATATAAAAAGCACAGTGCATTTGTTGTATTTCACTCCACATGCTCAAGACTGATGGATTACAATGTATGAAAGAAGTATTTTGATAAGGACTTTAAGAGAGCCACACCCCAAAAGCTAGCTTATGAGGGTAGAGAGCCCAAAGCCCTTATAAATTCCATATCAGTTTTGTATT
>JAOTBA010000008.1:1818186-1830586 GCA_025629845.1 Erythroxylum squamatum
ATTAATTATTTTAATTAATTAATTAATTATATTTTGTAATTATTTTAATTAATTAGCTTTTATCTTAATTAATTAAAATTATTAATTAATTATATTTTTAATTAATTACATTTTAATTATATTTAATTAATAAAAATTAAAAAAACCAAAAAATTTGAACAATGATTCATTACAAAAAAAACAAGGTATACTTATGATACCTGTATAATCACAGGACTCCACCAAACGTTAGTTTTTAAAGTATACCTATAACTTTTATCCCATACCCTCCAAACAAGCATGCCCTTAGTTTTTGAGTCGGTGGAGTGGAGCCGCAGAACATGGGGTTAAAAGGTTCTCCTATTTATGCTCTTTCGATCGAGTTTGTTATATAGGATTTATCTAGTACGGAGTACTAGATTGGCGTAATTTACAGGTTATTGTGTCAATTTAGATATTTACCCGGTGCGCATCAAAATGGCAGCAGCTGCGGGTTTTTTCGTTAAAAAAAAAAAGATGATACAATACCGTAATTGATCAGTATATTTCAAATAATCTTTCTAAATTATAAAATAATTTCTATATTTTATAAAATTACATGTCTAAATATATTATTTTATGAAAGTTTTTACTTTACTTCGATACTATCTTAAGGAATTAAAACAATCTTAATTTGATATAACAAATTATTTTATTTTTATTGAAAATAAAATGGAAGATGAATATTAAAACAATAAAATATTAATAATAGATCATAATAAGGATTGTTATTTAAGTCTAGTTTGATAACAAGTAATAAAGAGATCAAAATATAAAATAAGAATAAGAATGGAAAATGAAAATCGAAACAAAATTATTGATTATTCGTATTTGATATAGTATTAAACAAAGTTAATATTTGGTATTAAATATTAAAAAAGATAATGAGAAAGTTTTTTACTCATATTTAATTATATATTTTTTCCTTGTACATTATTAATTAAAATATTTTATAATTTATAAATAATTAATCAAAAAATTTCAATGATTTATAAAATTATTAATTTTTAAATAATTATAAATGATTATTATGATAAGAATAAAAAGTATCGATAAAATAAAATAAAATAGTTATTAAAGAAATTAATATAAAATGTCGTAATATGTGATTTTAATTATAATATTATGATAATAATTAACATTTTGATAATAACTCCATAATATTCTCATAATATTGTTTATCTCTTATTCTCAATTTTTTATTCGAGCTTATACCTACATCTTTCTTGTGAATAAAAGTTCAAAACTAAAAATTGTAGAATAAATGTTGCATTGTCGATCTCACCTCTTTATTACTAGTTACTAAATAAAACTTACGGGTTTTTATAGAAAACATTTAAATTCTTATTTATTTATTTAAATTTAAGGAATTTTTTTTATTAATTTGTACATTTCTTAATAATTTGTATATTTACTAACAAACATTCCATTGAATTAACTCCTTCGAGTTCAGCAGGTTCTACCAATTTAGCTATATCAAATTTCGCTAATTATATAAATGGAACTTAACTAAAGATGTCTATCAATCGTATCTTTTAAATCATCAGCACTTAATATTATTTTAACATATTTTTTATAAATTAAGATAAATTTAATTTCAAATATTATCTTTATATATTTCAAAAGTTATTATAATATTTTCATATGTATACATATATATTATCAATATAAAATATATAAACTTTAAAAATATTAAATATGATTATATTAAACTAATATATTAAATATGATTGTATTAAACTAATATATTTAGTTGAGTAATCTATAATCACCTTATATACCTCTAGCGACATGAAAATGTTATCACATTTTTATTTGTATTTTTATTATTTGTTAAATAAATTATAGACAATTTTATAATATTATTTTTATGTATAAGTAAATATTATTTTACATATGAGAAATTTTAAAATTTTAAATTTATTCATAACTTTTAAAAAATTTATAATTATGACTAATATTCTAATTATTAGTTGATATTGGTTAGCATCAACCGAAAAAACCGGTGTCGACCAATATCAGAGTCCGATACAAAACTTTATTTTTTGGTGTCCATTTTTTGTTTGTATGTTTGGTTTTTTAAACAATTATTGAAACAGACTTAAATTTTAATAAAGTTTGGATTAAATTTGATTAATTTTTAATATAAAATTTTAAAATGGTATTATTTTACTTGATGTATTCGAGTTTCGAATTAGATCAAACTTGTTCTGTCAAAGTCTGAACCAAATGTAAAACTTGATATTTCAAAAATAAAAACCTTAAATCCAATCCAATTCTTAGTCAATTTGAATTGGTTTCTTTTATTTCGGATCAAGGTAGATCGGACAGAAATTGTGATCCCTCATGTGCTAATATGAATTTAATTTTGATAAGTATGATATATTGTTGATTTAAATTTAAAATTTTAAAACTAAAATTCAGGGTAATCATAATTTAAATTTTAATGGGACTGATTGCCTTAACATGATGTTATTAGTCCCAAATTGTTCTCAAACTATGGCGTTTATGTAATTACAAGTAATTCAACTCCTAAGACGGATTATAATGTTAAAATATATATTATATTAAAGTCATTTGGATTTTAAAAATTTTGAATTAATTACTACTAATTATATAATAAAAATATTTTATTTATTAAAAAATTAATTCCAAGTATTCGATAATATATTAGATACGCTTAAATTTTTTTATTACAGATTAATAACATTATTTATTAAAAAATAGTTCCAAGTATTCGATAATATATTAGATACGCTCAAAAAAATTTTATTACAAATTAATAACAACATAATTCTTTATTATATTTTTATTACACTAAACATTATTAATTTTAACAATTACATTTCTTTTGTTATTTTTATTTTTAAATATAATCTTATCATATTTTAATTTGTAGTATGTATTTCTTAAAACTTTGATTTCTTTTAGAGTAGATCTTAACTTTTTATTAAAAGATGATTATGTCCAATAAATCACAGAGAGCTTTTTACTCTACAAAACTTCAATTCTCTTAAAGGTCTTCAAAGGTATTGATCAACATAAGTTCTTTTATCGACAACACTTATTGAAAATTTTGCTGAGACGATAAATTTAATAAAATTTAATAATACGCAGTCTTATCTTTAATAAATAAAATGGCTATTTTTAAAAAATATAAGATCTTTTAAATCGCATAAAAAATTATTAGAAATCAACGAAAACTAAATTTCAATAAAACATATTTGAAAAAAGAAAAATAATAAAATTATTTGCCATATCAAACATTTATATGTAGCGGATAATTAAATATTGGGAATTTGGAAATTTGTTTATTAACTTAGTGGGATTGGAGTTTGATTTGTTTAACCTTTGAATTTTTTTCAATTTCGTGACAATTTTTTAAAGTTTTAAATTTAGTGGTCAGCCTTTCAAATTTGGTATAAATTAAATGAAAATGTTATTTTTAAATGACTATTAGATGGAAATCGACATAGTATTTAACAGATATGACATATCAATACAAATAAAATTTTGGACTTAATATATATATATATTTTAAAAGATTAGTCACTAAATTAAAAAATTAAATTTTGACACTAGATTAAAAAAATTCTTAAAAGACTAGATATTAACATTTACAATATAATATAACTTGAATTATGATGAATTGAAACGATTAAATTGTACTATAATATTTTCAAAATATTCATAACATACTTTAAATGATTAGAAAATTTGACGAAGTTATCTTTTTGTTAGTATAGTAAAATGTTGTATTAATGTTGATGTAATATTATTTTATATTTTTTAAATAAAAAGTGAATTTTAGTACTATATTATTCAGAAAGAGTGTTTTACTTTGCATAATTAATTTTCTTAAATTAATCAGAAAGTATGTTCCACTACTATGAAATAATAGGGACCTATAGGGGTGGCCGAATTGGTGAAGTGGGAGACATGGGACCAAAAGGTCCCGTGTTTAAATCTCCCTACTTACGCTCTCTCAGTCAAGCTCGTTATAAAGGGCTTGCCTAATGCGGAATACCCGATTAACGTAATTTACAAGCCATTACGTCAGTTATAAGATTTATCCGGTGCGCATTCAAAGGACAACGGATGTAGATTCCTCCTTTAAAAAAAAACCTATATTTCAAATATTGAATCTTACTTATCATAAGATAATGAAATTTACTATTATATATGTCAATCTAAGTGACATTATTATCAACTTTTTATTTACAAAAAAAATTATTGACCTATCTTTTAATTGGTAGAAAATTAATTCTGTTAAATTTTTCATTAGTTTAGAATCTATTTTAAATGTTTTTAAAACGTTAATATTTAATTTGAATATTTGGAAATGCTAGGGTTTATTTTATATTCTGTTGTCAATAATGAAATTTAAAATGAATTTTTAGTTTTTCATTAGAACACTGATGTCAAATAATTTTAGAGGATAAATTGTGCTAACCTAAATTATATTTGAAAATGAATAATAACATTAACATTGTGTTATGAATACTTTAACATTTAGAGCTATTCAGTTCACTACAAAAAGTCACAATTTAAAGCAATATTTTTTGGAGTTTGATTATTTTATTTTAGTGGAACAAAACATAAGCCATTACTAGTCTGATGATTATTCTGCCTGCTAAGATGATTAATAATTCAACGGATGAGATTTTCTGTTTAATATTATGATGTCTTATTCTGTCTTATAAATTTCAGCTATTTATTTATACAGATCTTGTGTTTATTTATACGAAACTCACGTAAGGCTCGCATTAATAAATAACTGAAATTTACGAGACAAAATAAGACATCATAATATTAGACAGAAAATTCGGATTCTAATAGAACGTTTGGATCGGTTAGGATTCCATGCGGCCACTACACTACGGTGCACTGAATGATGTATGGTTATGCTACGTCGTTTCGTCGAGATAATCAGAGCACCGATGAAGCCACTAGTAGAAAGGTCCCTAGTCTCTCCTCGTCTTCGGCAAAATCTGAGATCAGAAACGGAACGCCGAAGCCCGGAGACCAACGTGAATCGGAGTCCAGCAGAAGTCTACCGCAAGAGAAGAAATGTCGTTGGAACCGCCGTCGTTCCAGGAGGCCGCCCGCTGCGACGTCTGTAAATGCAGTTTCAACACCTTTCGCCGCCGGGTAATTTCACACTCTTGCTCTTTCTCTTTTTTCTGATTGTGTTTCTGTTGTATAAGGCGATGAGATCAAGAAATCACATGGAATTGACATTGAAGTTAGGTTTTGCATCGATCTCGAACTGTTTGATCATTGATGTGAGTCTCATCGGACTCGAAGCTATCAAACGGGATCTGATCCAGCATTATAGTTTAACTTGGTGTATCTAGGGAATATCGTTGCATTCGTTTATGGAACGGATGAGTAAGATTGGTTATTCTTTTCTTCTGGTTTTGCAGCATCATTGCCGGTGTTGTGGAAGGACTTTGTGCCACGAGCATTCCGCGAGTCAAATGGTTCGGATTTTCTTTATTGCCTTGAAATTTTGTGTTTGAGCAATGATAATCGCAGATTGAGCAGGTCTCTGAATCTATACGCGTTTGTTTACCAAATTCAGGCTCTACCACAATTTGGCATCTACTCCAATGTTAGAGTTTGCGCAGACTGTTTTAATGGTTCTTCTCGGTAAATTACTCCTCTGTTGATCTTGACGAGTTAAGATAACGACTAGAATAGGTTTATTGACAAGTTCTTATATTTAAGAGAGGCTGCTGAGCTTTTTCCCACAATGGTTTGCTCTTGGTCATGTTCTTGAGTAATTCAGAGCTGATTTTGCGGCTTTTTTCAGTTGGAAATCCATGAGTCTGACAGTGGACTTCAGCAACCATGTCTTTCTTATTCATTTGTTTAACAGTATTCCTTGCTTCTCCTAACTAAAGAGGACATCCACGAGTATGACTCTGGAGTTTCGTAACTATATCTTTCTTGTTTATTGTTTGAATGGTGGTCCGTTGCTTAGCTAAAGAGGCTCTTTATCCATTTTATTTCTATTAATTTCTTTCATTAATATAAATACTGTTTATTTTCACTTACGGAGTTTGTAATGATTTATGTAAATATGCACCAACACAGATCGGGAAAAGTTGAACCACAGTCATCTTCAGATGGAGTTGATGTTATAACAGATGAAGTCTCCAGACTAGATATTGGTACTGAAGTACATGCAAAAGCAGAGACAACTGTACAACATAACCCTTCTAGTGCCAGTGTTATAGAGTGCAAGTGCGGGATGCCTTTGTGCATCTGTGAGGCTCCAGTCACAACTGCTGATCCACCTCCCCCACAGGTACAAAGCTCATAAAATGGCTCATCAAAGCACCACTCATGTTGGCTTTCTTCTTTTCTATTCCCTATATAAACACAATTCTCATGTTCGTGTACATTGTCTTCTTATTTCCTAGCAGGCAAGGATACCTTCGACTTCTCAGCCAAATCTGAAACCAAGAAGAACAGATGGCATACCAAAGAACAGGGGTTCTACATCCAACAGTAAACCTAGGTGCATTTTGATCTAATTTCCTATATTTCTTTTCCATATAATGCAGTTTTTGATTGATATGTAATTGTTATTCTTTTCCACATAGTATATATATGGCCTTATCAAACAGTACTTGTTAAAGCATGAAAATACTTCATGCTCTAGAAATCCATCCATTCTTTCCCTTTTCATGTTTGGTTTATTGAAAATTGCATGTTCAAGTTCAATCTACTGTGAGTGCATCGAAGATCAAATCTAGCTCCTAAGAACCAGTTGACATTCATCGACAAAAGAGCTGAGGGGCAAATTTCCATATTTTTATGTTATCCATTATTAAAACGAACATTGACCTGTACAAATATCTCAGCAGACTTCAGTACAAGTTCGAGAACACAGTTTCTTTTCTCATATCACAGACCTTCTTCCTCTCATAGGCTTGTTCACAAGTCTAAATAAGTCTTAGTAAACTGCTTCCAGACCTGAACTACTTATGTAATGGATAAAGACCAACTTATGTTAAAAAGAACAAATTAAATGTGGTTTGGGTGGGTTCCGAAGCCCACAGGGGAGTAGCCCCCGCTTATGGATCTGCCCAAATCTCTGAGCCGTGGCCCATTAGGTATTGTCCGCTTTGGTCTGTCAGGGTGGAGTTGCGACTCGAACCCCTGACCAAAGGGTTTTGTTGGTCTCATGGACCACGCCTCACTCAACTCTCGGAACCCACCCAAACTAGGTATAATTTTTCGATTTGTTCCATTTAGCTCAAGTCCATCGACAGGGTATTTGCCGTTTCATCTCGTTTTTTAGAACACGACGATAGCATAATTATATTATTTACCAAAAAATTATAAGACGACAAAACGCAAGTATACCGTACTCTACACATTAAGAGGTAATTAGGTCCATTTTCCTAACCTAAATTAGTGTAACTAAATCTATGTATAAAGAGTCCATCTTCAGAATATTGAGGAAGAAGGTAGTGTTTAGGATTTATAATATTTTATTAGAACGTTATTCATCAATCTTATCCGGTTGATAAATATTTTGGAATGAAAATTGAAATAAAAATTCAATTTAAATAATTCACTTAAAGTTTACATTTTCTTTCTAAAATTTTTAGATCAAATTTTGCAAAAAGAGGACTAAAATTACATATATTCAAGTATTATATGCTTTTAAATCTTATTCTTCACCACCAAATCATTGCGGGAGACAATCAGTCCCGTCTCCTAGCTTAGTTGTTATACGCACTTCATTGACTTAATCGCAAAAGTTTGCCTATTATTCCTCAAATGTTGGAAAGTTTCAGCCTCAAGAGGCTTTGTGAAATTATTAGTCACATGATCATTTGATTTCACATGAACTAGCTCCACTTCTTTTGCTTTTACTTGCTCTCTTATGAAATCAAATCTTGTATTAATGCACTTGGATCTCTCGTGGTGAACTGGATTCTTTGCCAAAGCAATGGCTGGTTTATTGTCCACATAAATTCGAGGTGGTTATTCTTGTTGCAAATTCATCTTCTCTAGTATTCTTCTTAGCCAAATACCATGACAAACACAAGATGCAGCTACAACATATTAAGCTTCACAAGTTGATGTAGCAACAATGAGTTGCTCCTTAAAACACCATGGAGAAGCTAAATCTTCAAAATAAAAAAATGAAACTAGTTATACTTTTATAATCCTCCATACTTTGAGCTCAATCATTATCACACTATATCCAACAAGTTCAAGATTTTGCAATAAAGAATAAAACAATCCATACTCAACAGTTCCCTTGATATACCTTAGAATTCTCATGCTAGCATGCTTCAGATGTGAAGTCATGAGATTCGCCATAATCTTGCTCATTATCTCAACACCAAATAACATATCAGGTCTAGTATATGTTAAGTATCTTCAACAACCCACCAGATTTGTAAAGTTGGATTTACTAGTTTTCTTTCTCTTTCTTTTGTTAACTTGCTACCACAATCAGGTTATTTACCCTGAGTGGTATCAGAGCCAGAACAAAGCTGGGAACATTTCTTACCCTGAGTTCTTGCCAGGTTATTTACCTTGAGTGGTATCAGAGCCAGAACAAAGCCGGGAACATTTCTTACCCTGAGTTCTTGCCAGGTTATTTACCATGAGTAGTATACCTGCATACCCTTTGGTTTTCTAAACCATGATCCTGTTAGCTATCTAGCTACATAGAGTTTTCCACTTACGCTTAGTGGTTAACTTTGGAAACATACCAAACCTTCGCACCTTGTCAGGAGGGGAATATTGAGTCTTGTTTAGAGAAGTGAGTAAGGAGAGAGCCTATACGAAAGTATAGAAACACTTCTTCGGACCCTGTTCATTTCTCGTCAAGTTTGTCTTTGTCTTTTTTATCTTCTAGTGCAAAGCATGTGTTATCAAATAAAATCGAAAATTTAGTAGAAATTACTCATGTACCTGTAGAAAATCGTGTTTGTGAGTCTTCTTTACATTGTTGAGTCCGTACAGTATATATTCTCGTGATCGTTCTTGGACGAGAAATATTCATAGTATTTTGTCTACTATTAGACCTCGTATAAATCACCCAAAGTTTCAGATTGGAACAGTGTGGTCTCAGATCTATAACTGCATAACAATACGTAAAGCTTGAAATCCCTAAAGAACTTATCTCTTTGAGGGAGCAAAATCATACACATATTTATGTTGGAACTATACGACTTGTTCTTACTCTTCATGGAAGAAAGGGAATATCTGCGACAGCCAGGATATCTCTTCTAGACACTGCCTCACAACGTATCAAAACGCCCTTATTGATACTTTGTTGACAACGCTCAACAACGGAAGTGTCATCTTGACCATAGCACCTGATTTCAACATCAGGTTGAATGATCCTACTTTGTTTGAACGACTACAAGTTCAGATCCAGATTACTAGAGCAGATCAAGATCCAATAACCATTTTGGCTACTCTAAATCACCAGATGATTTATCGTCTACAGAATCATGCTTTGGACCTTAACTTCTCAATTTCCACTTCGGATGCACTATACATGGTTGCTGATCGTTTTAATAATTAGACTACTATCATCCAAATCCCGAAGCAACTCCCAGCACAAGAGCTTGAAAAGTTGATGCCTACTGAATAGATCACCAACTACCAAAAGGTGTTCAACGCGCCTCATTGACACTCTTTTCATACGATGACTCCTTTGATTCTGAAGACTTTGAGAGATCGAAGTGTGAAGTCCATCTATGCATGGCCCAATGAAGATCCATCTGGACCTTTAACATCTAGGTCAATAATCCTTATGAACCAGCCCGTATCTTCACATACGGAAGGTAAATCTGGTCCTCCTGTTCATTACTTTAAATCTAACGAAGATCCAGTCTATGTCATTCATCATCGTGGACATTTTGTATGGGACATCGACCCAACCATGTGCGAACCAGACTGTGAGATCTGTCTCAACCCTGAGTCAGATAGTGATGATGATGATCGTTACTCAAGAAGGAGAAGAAAGAAGAAAAAGCCCAAATCTCGATGCTTGCTTTCTCGTGAATATCATCCTTTTGGTGATGATACAGATCCAGACGATGCTACCTCTTGTACAGGTCTAATGTAAGTACAATTTAAACCTAAATCTCTACGAGAGATGTTGAAATCGTCTATAACATGCAGATTTACTGATAGATCTAGCAGATCTAAGCCAGAAGTTCCTATTATAACTCCTACTCCTATACCCTGTACGATGGCAAAGCCATACGAGGAAGATTTTCCCACATTAACCAGGAGTACTGATGAATGACAGCGGGTTGTCTATAACCCTTATATCTGAGCCACAATAATTACTTCACAAGGAACACTTGTGTCAAATCCATCTGATGAAGTTCTCAACTGGCAAACATCTAACGCAGTAGCACAGAACAAAGTTATGAGAAGGATTGCTACTCATACTAAAGTCGATGCAACAATCAACAAAATCATGCTACTCATACTAAAGTCAATGCAATTTCTACACAGATATAACAGATGTATCAATCATATAAAGCTCAGATTCAGCGTTTTGATGCTGAACTTCGATAATACATCTCAGCCCATTATATAGGGCTTGACTTCGACTATAAAGCCCATGAGATACAAAAGATATAAGGAATTGTGCAACAAATGGAAGCTGATATGCATTCTGCACAATCAAGAACAATCTATAGCTCATCCTCTTCGAATTTTCCAAATACTCAGCCAATGCATCTGTCTCCTATGTATCAGAAATATCCAAAAGAAGCTGACTATTCAAAGGTATTCAAATTTAATTATCCTTTGATTAGACAATACATCCATGACAACTCCGGAAAAAACAAAGAAAACAAAAGTAAGGCAAAAATCTGATCATTTGCCTAAACAAAGAGTTTCTGAGTCTTTCAAGGTTCCTGAGCCATCAACCTCATATCAACCTGTTGAACCAACTCAACAATGGAGTAATCCGTTACAGATTCATACTCCTCCAAAGTCTACACCGAGAGTACAACCTTCCACCTCTTCTCATGGGAATGACAAAGCTAAACAGACAGAGTTCCTTGCAACTCTAACCACTGATAAAGCTCTTGCAGAAGATTCGAGTTCTCAATCAGATCATACAGAAGCTAGTTCTGATGCCTCTGTTCAAAATTCTGAAGTATCTGCAACACCATCTGAAAACTCAGATGTTTTGTTTGAGTTAATCCCAGAGTCATCATCTGAACTTGTTTCAGAACCATCATCTGATGATTCAGCACACTTTGCTGATCTTACAGAGTTATCTAATGTTCTGATGACTATGCCTCAATATACTGAAGCTGAACCTGAAATAAATGAAGCAGAATTCACAGGTACTGAACCTTTCAGACTTGAACCTGCACCTACACCTCAAGCAACACTAGCTCAGGCAGCTGCACAGCCTACTACAACCAAGCCTACTTCAGGACTTTGGTTTACATTCGATGATCTACCCCCGAAGAAATGGAGAGATAGAATTCATGAATTCGGTGCATGGATTGATCTTCAAATGACCAAACCAAATTATCTCTTGCTAGATATTTTGTCTGAATTTACATCTCGTTTCACTGGTACTTTGCGAGAATGGTGGCAAAGTATTAACGACTACCAACGCCTTAAGTACATTCAAATCACTACAGATGGAGCACTACTTGGCATAATTCACAAAGAATTTATTGGTGATTTTCAGCTCATTGACAAACAAATCCGCCAGCAGTACTTCGCTATGAAATGATGTTCTCTTGATAAGCGTGATATTCAGAAGCATTACAAACGTATGACAAAAAGGTATTATCTTTTGAATGGATGAAATGATGTTAATCTTCGATATACTTTTATATCATCCTTTCCAGATGAACTGCAACCAGAACTACAAAGGACCATAGTTTCTCTACAACGAGACATGTCAACTATATCTTTTGGAGACATCTATCAGCTTGCAATAGCTTCTCTTGATAAGTTATGTGATCAGCATACCTTGTTTAAGAATAACTTGAAAGGCAGTCCAGTTCTCAAACAGACTTGCAAGAATCCTTATCTCCAGATAAAATGCAAAGATAAAAAGACTTGTGAGTGTCATAGTAAGAAGAAAGCTCATCTTCACCAAGTCTACTTTAGGAGAAAGATCCACAAAAAGAAGGAAGGTGTAAAGCCTTGGAAGCAAACCTTCAAAAGGAAGAATGGCAGTACTAAACGCAGATTTATGCAATTCTTCAAAAAGTCATCACATCGACAGAAGCCGACTTGATGTTTTCTCTATGGACAACCAGGTCACTTTGTATGACAATTGATATGTGCTTAATTGTTGATATTTTTAATTATTTTCACTTAGCGATTATTGATACAAAAATGATTAAAATAC
>JAOTBA010000008.1:1835023-1869141 GCA_025629845.1 Erythroxylum squamatum
CCTCACTAAAGCTTCCAACCATTTCAAAAACAAATTCTAATCCTCAACATCCCTAATCCAAAATTTTACTTCTCTCTCTCTCTCTACGGTATATTTTCAAACATAAGTTCATATTTATTTTCTTTCATTTATTCTATCTAATCCTACACCTCATTTAACTCATCCCAACCTACCAAAATCATTTTCCTTACCATCCAACACGTTTAAACTTTCCAAAAACATTCATGTATAATAATAGGAAAAGAACAGAGCATCACCGCAACTACTAAAAACCCATGTATGCATATATATATTTTCACGGTAAAAACAGTGTAGTTACTAATTAGTTCCAGCTATAAAAACCACAACAGCCCACGTTTATCATTAATTTCTCCCTAAAACACTACTCCTCTTCATACTTTATACTTTCTTAAACTTCAATACTCAACATCTACACATATTAAAAACAGAGCATGCGTTTTCAACTGTTCTGCATATACTGCTTGCATGAGTTTTAAAAGCCAATACTAATACCTCATCAAAGCATTTACAAAACCCATAACAACTTAAAGCACAACTTACTTGTTTCAGAAAATTCCAACGGTGAGAGTGAGCTTAGATTGTTTTCGGTGAAGAACAAAACAACCACTTCCGAAGGCTTGTTATTATTTTCAAACTAAAGTAGGTGATAACGTGGGTTTCTTTTGTTTTGCATGTAAGACAAGTATCATATACGTGTCTCATACAACTATCTAAATGTCGCATATCGAAGCTGCCACATGTCACTGTATACTTGGTCCATTATTTAATATTTTTATTTATTTATCTATTTATTTTTCTTAATCCAAAAATACCTCAAATTTTTCAAAAATTCCTACAATTTCCCAAAAATTCTGACATCATAATCTGACTCTCCAAATAAATTTTTAACTCAAAAATAATTCACCAAAAATTTCTAAAATACTCAAAATGTACAAAAATTGCCAAATCATATTTAATACATTCCAAATAAATCCAAAATTTTTAGTTTTAAACCAATTTATCCAGAAAATGTCATGAATGCATGCCAAAATGTTTATGCACAAATAAATAAATATTCAAATATACGATGCATAAAACATACTAAATTTTCGTATTATCCTAACCCCTAAGATAGGGCGTTACACTGCAACTCTCCACCACATGAAAGGAATCACGACAATAGGGACACAGAGCAACGACAATGATGAAGACGCTATCTAAGAGGAACACAACAAAAAGTAACACACGACAACAAGTGAGAGCAAAGAGCCTCATACGCTTAACAACAAAGATGGTAAGCCATTACTAATTAGAATAGAAGTCGCAAGAAAGATTTTACCTTTTCGTTATCGAGAACGTTAAGAATGTTTTGTTTTCTTGTTGACATCCACATGATAGATCCCACAAAAGAAACAGAGCATTTATCATTTTGTACAATTTTTATGACACGTGAAACAACTTTTCTACAAGATAAAAATAAGAATGCATATTATCGGACTTTTGTAAATCCTGCGTCTGCAACTGAATGTTGATGATAATGACTAATTTTAATAAAAAATAAATAAAAAATAGGATGATTTAATTGAAAATTTTTATCCGACTAAATAACATTTTAGTTCGGACTTGAAACTTTGCAACAATTGGGTTGAAGTTGGCCCAAACTCAAAATATCCGGTCAAAGGAGATTCCCAAAAGGGGCAAAATGCAAAACTAAACAAATAATATGCCATTCCGTAATTAACATTACTTTTCAGCTGAAACTGAAATTTCCAGAAACAAAAATCAGGTGCGTATGGTATATGGGTTGGGTTTCATCGCATTGGATTGGATCCATTGGATATAATAATTAGGTATCGGGTCGGGTAGGATTGCTGCACAGAGGTCCATGGAACGAAATAATTCCCGAAATTAAATTACTTAGGGTTCGAACCAAAAATGAGAAATTTCCAAGTAAACAAATTGAAATTCGTAGCTTAAAGTAAACAATCCAATTTTTATAATACTTCAACTTGTCCACTTAAATAAGTTAGGCGTAAAGGGCCTTCATCGGCAATAAAATCCGGGCATTGTCCGGACTCGGTGTTTGAAGTGAAAGGAAAAAAAAAAAAGAGAGAGATCTGATCTACCGAGTCACTATCGGTTATCAAATTCTAGATCTGGAGTCCTCAATTTCAATACGAAGGTGCAATTCTTCTGTTTTCTTAGCACACTCTCCATTTCCTTCGATTTCAATTTAGCTCTATCCAATCGGCTTCTGATCCGTTTCTCATTTATAAATTTGGTTCTTCTTTTTTGTTTTGTTCCGAATTCAGTAACCCTAAGTAGCAGTCTTGATTCGAGTTCGTGAGAGAATCGCCAGAAATGGCTGCGGGAGGTTTCGTGAGCCGAGCATTCGAGTCGATGCTCAAGGAGTGTTCTGGCAAGAAGTATCCGGATCTTCAGACGGCCATTCAAGCTTACATTGGTTAGTGATTTCTTCTCTTTGCACTTTTTCTGTTTTTTTCTTTCGAATTCAGTTGCTTCGAATCAAGTGTTTCCTTTTAGCTCATTTGAGTGTGAAGTGATGCCACTTTGTGATTTGCGATTGTTGTGACCGTGGCGTTGAATTTGTGCTTAGTGAAATTAGAGCCAATTTGACAATGTGAACATAGATCAATCAGAGAATCTTTGAGTTAACATGCTTTTGGCTTTGAATGAAGTCTAGTCATGTTCTTATTCTTTATAGCGATTAGCGACTAAGAGCGCCTGTGTTTTTACTGTTGTTAAATTATGTACTTTATAACCTTTGATTTATGTGTGCCTTCTATTTTTGTGTCCATTTGATACCATAATGTTGCTGGATGATTACGATTTATTTTCTTGCTTGCTTCTTTGTTTTTTCGTGTTGCTTCAGACGCTACAAAGGAGATTAATCAGCGGCCCATCTCCGATGAGACAAATCAAGCAGCACCATCGGGTGATGATGGCAGGTTTGTATTTGTGGAACTTTTGTGCTATTTATCATTCTTTTTAATGTATAGATTCATGTTCACCTGTTAATGGGAAATGGTTATGGCAGTAGGACACATGTAACAATGATCATTATTTGTCCTTATTTTCCTGAGCCAAGGAAGTTATCATTTCTGTAACATTTTGTTCATTTAGAATTGTCTCTGAAACATTTAACTTCATGCTGTTTATTCAACATTTTAGCTTACAGTGTTTATTAAAAGAAGTTTTGCCAACAGCTCCGCTTTATTCAAAATTTCAGTTCATATTATCCTTACAGAAGAGAAAACAATCTCCAAATTGATTCCTGCAGTTTCTGTCTTGAGTAATTGCTCTTTTTTCTCCACTCACAAGGTGTTCTCTGCACACTTGTGTTGACTTTCACATGTTTGGCATTGTTTACTACTTAATTCTGTGAATTAGTAGGCCAGGTTTTGTCATGTGCCGATGCAACTAAGTTTGTTCTAGCAGACTCTGAAATATAGTCTTAGCTTTTGCGAACTCTTGGTTGTATCTTGAAGTAACTCAATAATTGGGTTGATATGGATTTTGAAGTATACATACATCTTTGGTTGTCAATTTTTGCACAGTTTTTATGAACTTTACTGAAGTAACGACGGCAACTATATTTGATGGTAACATTAACATGTAATTTCCTCTGATATCATTCCTTTGTAAATCTATTGGAGTTTGCAGTTCACTTGAATCTGACAATGGAGCTGTGAAAATGCAATCAGATGAGTCACAAACAGATCTACAGGCTTCTGGAGATGTGCAGCATGTTGGTAAACCAGTAGGCATGGGAAATATAACAATTGCATTAGCTAATGCGGGGTGCACCTTAGAAGCAGCAGAAGCAGAGCTTGTTTTGAGTCCACTCCGTCTTGCATTTGAAACGAAGAACTTAAAAATTCTTGACCTTGCATTGGATTGTCTTCATGTATGTGATTTGCGTTATTGTTATTAATTCATAGAAAGTTTACTTTCCACCAGATCCTTATGGTGGGCAGTGAAAGCCCAAGTCTTTCTCAAAACCGAGTAGTTATTCTAGAAACAATTGCCATCACTGTTGTTGTATGGTACAGCTAATTCCTTTCATCTACTTCTATAATTGCAGAAACTCATTGCATATGATCATCTGGAGGGAGATCCTGGCTTAGAGGGGGGTAAAAATGTCCCATTGTTTACAGACATTCTAAATATGGTCTGCGCATGCATTGATAATTCAGCCCCTGATAGGTATCTGTTCTGAAGTACTTTTCATTTCATGATACATTCTCTTTTCTTTTATGTTGAGTTTTTGATGACCATCTGCAGCACGATTCTACAAGTGTTAAAGGTACTTCTGACAGCAGTAGCATCTACAAAGTTCAGAGGTATTGCACTCTGCTGGCAATGTTGATTACTAAGAGTGATCTCCTTTATGTATGTATGTATAGATGTGAGCACATCTGTCTGTATGTGTACAGCATATATGGGCTTTAGTGATAGGATTAAAAGGATAAGCACAGCAGATTGTCCACAATGGAAGGTTGTTTTAAAAGGAATAATGGCATTGTTTCGAACCTATGGATTTGAGAACACTTCAACAGAAGAAAATGGCAGACCTAGGTTGCAAACTTTGATAATTTTGAGGAGGTTATCAATCAGCAAAGGAATTCGAAGGTCTAAACGAAGTCAGGAGAATGGTAAACAGCTGGAAGAATTTTTAGTTTCTTAATAAGTTGGTATGTCCAGTTTCAAGGTAATACATACTGAGATAAATGCAAGTTACAAGCGTACCTGTGACCTGCCAAGATAAAGACGTATGAATAGCAGGTGGCTTGATAGGCGCGAAAAAAGATGTATTTGTCTGTAGGTCATGGTCAATACTTTAATCTTTAGTCTTCCAAATAAGATGCTGTTGTGTTCTCTGACCATGATCACATTAGAGAGTCATTTAGGAGTTGAAGTGTTGTTTCCTAATTATAGTCTATTGCCCTGTTGGAGGTGAAACTTTTCTCCGGCGGCAAACTTAGCCATTGTACTTCTTATTGTGGCTTGTTGGTCAGTATGGTTGGATTTTATATTATTGCGCTTGATAAAATTGCAATCTCTCTTCTAAATTATTTATATGAGCATAGGCCAAACCTGATGTTTTTGGATAGGCATGATTAGTATTGTGCATGCAAATGCCACCACATGTATTTTTCAAGTTTTTGTGGATTTATGATTCTTCTTTTCCCAATTTTGTTGTTAAGCTGCTTATTCACTGTTGAAATACCTGCTGTAAGTGCAGTACATGGGGAACCTTTGCTGGGAGTTATCAGGATATGCTACAATATTGCTCTTCACAGGTTCTTTACTTCAACAATCTATGTGAACAGTCTTAACTTGAGGTTAAACTCATTCTTCATGGTTGTCTGTGCAGCAAAAGCCCTATAAATCAAGCTACGTCAAAGGCAATGTTAACTCAGATGATCAGTATTGTATTCAGGAGAATGGAAACTAGTCCTGTATGAATGTTTATTATGTCTATTTCTGCTTATTATTGGCAATAGTTTTTTCTTCTTCTTATTCATGCTAATTAATATTGATCTAATCATATGGGCAGCAAACTCAGGTTTCAATTTCTTCTAATTCTTCTGGGAACACAGAAAGTGCTCCATCTGAGAAATCAAATGAAATAGTCGAAGAAACTAGTAGTGCTGACAAAAATGACGAAGCAATCACTTTGAGAGGTGCTCTTAACCAGGTCAAAGAGACTTCTCTTGCATCTGTTGAAGAGCTTCATAATCTAGCTGGTGGTGCTGATATCAAGGTTTAACCTTTAATATGATGTTTTAAATTTATTTGATCACACACCTCTCATCGTAAAAAGAAGAAAATAAACTGAAGATAGCAAAAAATATGTGCACTTTTGGACTCTGTTGCATACCTTTCCTTGGTTTTGGAGCAGAAAAATAGTGAAAAATGGCTTACTTATGTAGCTCACACCTATGGTAGTTAATGCATGCTGTTCTAAGTATATTGACTGTGCCTTTCTGTTGCTGTGATCCTAAGGTTGTACTTTGATGTTATATAGGGTTTGGAAGCTGTTCTTGACAAAGCTGTGCACATTGAAGATGGTAAAAAGATCACAAGGTACCGATAGTTTTTCCTTGTAGGCTAGTAACTTCTCTAGTCTGTTAAGATTATTGTGATTTTTCTGAAACTGCAATGGCCACCTGTAGAGGGATTGACCTTGAGAGCATGGACATTGGACAACGGGATGCTTTATTGGTATTCCGCACCCTTTGCAAGGTTGGTTTTGGATTATTTGCTTAAGAGCTTGATGTTTTTTTGAGTTGCCTTTATAGTATTTTTCTGATATAATTGTCAGATGGGCATGAAGGAAGATAGTGATGAAGTTACCACAAAGACACGGATTTTGTCTCTAGAGCTTCTGCAGGTATATTTTATGAAGTTCTTGATTTCTTCTTGATAATACATCATAAATTACTAAACCTTTAACACTATCAACATAGTAATGTAAGACATCAATGCTGGGAATCCCCAGATCTAGAAGTATGCTTATCATGTGAGGGCTTGTGGCTTGTTTGTTACAGGGGTTGTTGGAGGGAGTCAGCCATTCATTTACGAAGAACTTCCATTTCATTGACTCAGTAAAAGCATATCTTTCATATGCCTTGTTACGCGCTTCAGTTTCACAGTCATCTGTCATATTTCAGGTTGCTGAATTTAGTCTTTCATCTTCTTCCTCGATTTATCAATAGTATGCAGGTTGTCCCCACCCTCACTCTATTGTGGTAGCATCTGATGTGGTCTTGTTCTATGGCAGCATGCAACAGGAATATTCTCAGTGCTTTTGTTGCGATTCAGGGAAAGTCTTAAAGTATGCCTATGATTTTGACAGTTTGTTACTGTTGTTCTATCACGATAGTTTTTGTAGTTATTTGCTTTTTTTTTTTGTTTGGTCCATTTTAAAAAATTTATCATGACAAAACATTTTCAGGGAGAAATTGGTGTATTCTTTCCATTGATAGTGTTACGCTGCTTGGATGGATCTGATGTTAACCAAAAAATGAGTGTTCTTCGGTAATAATGTTGCATCCTGATTGATCAGATGTTACTGTTAGTTGGAATGTATTGCTTTGCTATTTATGTATCATTGCCTTATTATTCTTTTCTTGTATTGAATAATCTACTGCATATGGATTCACAGAATGCTTGAGAAAGTCTGCAAGGATCCACAGATGCTAGTTGATGTGTATGTGAACTACGACTGTGATCTTGAGGCACCCAACTTGTTTGAACGCATGGTATTTAGTACCTTTTCGTTTGGTTCATATTTGTGTGTTGAATGTAATGAAAAAAATTGTTGTGAACATAACACGAATTTTTGGGCTTAATGTGTAGGTCACAACACTATCAAAAATTGCTCAAGGGACTCAGAGCGCTGATCCAAATTCTGTTGCTTTATCACAGGCTACTTTAATTAAAGGCTCTTCACTTCAGGTAGGTTTATGTATTGGCTGCTGCTTCTTGAAAACCAAAATTCTATGTGCATTTTACCTAGATGCTGGATAACTTCTGATTCTTGGAATTTTCCAGTGTCTTGTTAGTGTGATAAAGTCCTTGGTTGATTGGGAGAAGTTGTGCAAAGAATCTCTTAGGAAGAATAAAAGCAGTCAGTCACTTGAAGAATATGATATGACTGGAGAATCTGCTGACGCAAAAACCAGAGAAGATGAGCCCAATAACTTTGAAAAAGTGAAGGCTCATAAATCTACATTGGAAGCTGCTGTCTTGGAGGTGATAGTGTTATCTTTATTACTTGACATCTGATTGTCTATTCTTGTTACGGTTCTTGGTATAGGAAGGGCATGGTTAAGGAGGAGAGGGACTTACAATACTATTATATTGCAGTTCAACAGGAAGCCAGTGAAGGGCATAGAGTATCTGATATCAAATAAGTTGGTGGAAAGTAATCCTGTGTCAATTGCACAGTTTCTAAGAAACACTCCAACTTTGGATAAGGTGGAACACTGTTTTGTTTAAGTGAATATTTTAGGTTGAGTTTGTCCGTTTGACCTAGACAGTTTTCAGGCTATGATTGGGGACTACTTGGGCCAACATGAGGAATTTCCCCTTGCTGTCATGCACGCTTATGTAGACTCCATGGACTTTTCCGGAATGAAGTTTGATTCAGCAATACGCGAGTTTCTTAAAGGGTTCAGACTTCCTGGAGAAGCTCAAAAGATTGATCGTATCATGGAGAAATTTGCTGAAAGGTAAAGCAGGTGACATGTGTATCGAAGTTGAAATTGCCTAGCAGCAATGCCTATATTAGACATAAACTATATGTTTACTATAAAATCTTATGAACCATTTACTTCTTATGCATGTTACATTTCTTGTGTTATGATGCAAACTTAATTAATCTGCTTGACAATTGTGATTACTGATTACATGTTTCCTTTTTCAAATTGCATCACTTGCATGATTTTACTAGCTGTACAAAAAAGGAAGAGACAGAAGAGAAAAAAATTAACATCAGAAGAAGTATTAGAGCTGAAAAGAAGTAATACTTTTGGAATTCTCTTAAATTAGCTTGTTTAACTGCATTAGATAGGACACTTTCATGTGCACATCATTGTCTTTGAATCTGATTTCGGTATATCAAAACTTACAATGTCCAATATCTTTGTTTGGATTAAGGCTTAGCTTAAGTTGAGTCTTCTCTTAATCTGTGTGGAAGGATCTAACTAATTCAACGTAGTTCAAATGGGAGCAAAAATAAGGTGATTTATCTTGAAATTTCTCCAATTAATGTTTTTTGCCATTGTGCTAGAATTAGCAATTCTTCATGTGGAGAAATAAGATCATCTGACATGGTTCTTATATTCTATTTCAATTAAAGGTATTTTGACTAACAAAATATCAGGATACATGCAAACATTTAAGGTTAAAATTTTATCTTCTCCTTCTTGTGATATTTGATTGTGTTGATTTTTAGGAGGAGAGATGCATAGGAAGGAACTGCCATTAGATAGGCAAATAAGCGGATGCCAGGGACAGCACTTTGTTGTGTATTGGACACTGCTTAGTAACTAAAGAGATAATGGTGAATCACTATATTATTCAGAACTAGGTACATATTTAAAAAATTACTGGCGAATCTAATCCACCAAATTTCAATCCACCTTGTGCTGCTGCTGGACAAACAACCTTTTCACTCCAAAAGAGCTCATATCATAGTCCTCGCAACAAGAAAGACAGACAAGAGCGTGGTCTACTAGAAGTAGTACTTTCAGTTATTATAGGGATTGGAAACTGATTCCTTTTGACTTCCCAAAACTTTATTTGGTGATTGTCATGTTTTGGCATTAGCAGCCTGATCGGTTCATTATGACAACATACCCTGTAATTGATAGTGTGCCTCTTCTTCTGCTACTTGGAATTTATCCTTCATAATATTTATCTCTTGC
Organism: Erythroxylum squamatum; assembly: GCA_025629845.1. Taxonomy (NCBI): domain Eukaryota; kingdom Viridiplantae; phylum Streptophyta; class Magnoliopsida; order Malpighiales; family Erythroxylaceae; genus Erythroxylum; species Erythroxylum squamatum. The sequence continues at coordinate 1,844,482 of JAOTBA010000008.1, forward strand.
AGATATTGTGCCAATAATCCAGGCCTCTTCAAAAATGCAGATACTGCCTATGTTCTTGCATATGCAGTTATCATGCTGAATACTGATGCACATAATCCAATGGTGTGGCCCAAAATGTCAAAGTCAGATTTTGTGCGTATGAATGCCATGAATAATGCCGAAGATAGTGCCCCAACAAATCTTCTAGAAGAGATCTATGATTCCATTGTTAAAGAAGAAATAAAAATGAAGGATGACCCAGTTGGGATTGGAAAAAGTAGCAGACGAAAGATAGAAGGTGAAGAGAGAGGTGGCCTTGTCAATATTCTTAATCTGGCTCTACCGAAAAGGAAGTCATCAAATGATGCCAAGTCTGAGAACGAAGCCATAATTAAACAAACACAGGCTATATTCCGTAATCAAGGAGCAAGAAGAGGAGTTTTCCATACTGTAAAAGAAATTAAAATAGTAAGGCCCATGGTTGAAGCAGTAGGGTGGCCTTTGCTTGCTACTTTCTCTGTCACCATGGAGGAAGGTGAAAATAAACCAAGGGTTGTTCTTTGTATGGAGGGATTTAAAGCTGGAATACACATTACACATGTTTTAGGAATGGATACGATGCGCTATGCATTTTTAACATCTCTGATCAGGTAAGATCGTTTATGAACATCACTGTTTTTGTCAAGTTACGTTGTTCTTATTCCTTCTTGTTGCTTGGTTTGTCTATTAATTCCTGTTCTATTTTCACCATATCTTTTGTTTTTAATTTTTTATTTGTCAACTAATTGGGCCAATTAAGTTTTAGCTTTGGTTATTTTTGAGCACAGTAGATGCTTGGTTTCATCTTCTAGGTAGCCGTGGTCATTAAACTTTTATATTCGTTTGGCAGATTTACTTTCTTGCATGCTCCAAAGGAAATGCGCAGCAAAAATGTTGAAGCATTGCGAACTCTGCTGACACTATGTGACCTAGAAGCTGATTCCCTTCAAGATACATGGAATGCAGTGTTGGAATGTGTATCTCGGCTTGAATTCATCACTTCGACTCCTGCTATTGCTGCAACTGTTATGCATGGTTCAAACCAGATTTCCAGGGATGCTGTTCTTCAATCCCTTAGAGAGTTGGCTGGAAAGCCTGCTGAACAAGTTTTTGTCAATAGTGTGAAATTAGCCAGTGATTCTGTGGTGGAGTTCTTTAATGCTCTATGTGGTGTATCAGCGGAAGAATTAAAACAGACTCCTGCTCGCGTGTTCAGTTTACAAAAACTTGTCGAGATCAGCTATTACAATATGGCTCGAATTCGAATGGTATTTCCTTTATCATAGCTGTTATTGAGCAACCAAATATCTTGGTAAATGTTTCCTTTTACATCCAGTAGCTTCATTCGGGTTTTGCAACCATTCCTTTATCATAGCTGTTATTGAGCAACCAAATATCTTGGTTTTTTTTTCCCCCTTCTACATCCAGTAGCTTAATTCAGGTTTTGCACCTCATTTAATAAGGAGGAAGGATTACCAGGTGAAAAGGCATAGATAGGTCAGAGATAACTCCTGTTTGGTGGTTACAGCATTCTGAGGCCAGAGCTCAATTTCCCTAAGCATTGTAATTGGGACTCCTTTAGGCATAAGTGTTAAGTTTTACATATGTGTTTAGTCTTATGAATCCTGAAGCTCAGAGGGCTCAAATTGATTAAATAAGAGGAGTTTTTACTGTCAAGTCAGTAACATTGATATAATAGGCCCCTTATCCTGTTTTACTATATCCAGTTTTTGCTGATATGGATAAAGCACTAAGGCAATAGGTAGGTTTTCACATTTGTGGTTGTACCTACATGTGGTATTCTTATGTGTTTGGACCAGTGGATGGCTAGAGGCTTTACCAAAGTATACCTTTCATTGTCTGCTTATTCCAATCTTTGTCCCCTGAGGCACTCATATAGTATACCGAGTAATTTAAATTTGCAGGAAATTCTAGCTGCATTTTTGAAGGGACAATCACTATCATGTCTTATTGATTAATGATTGAATTCTAAAAGCTTGAGACTTCTGTTAATTTATCTTTCAGGTCTGGGCTAGAATTTGGTCTGTCCTTGCAAATCATTTTATTTCTGCTGGTAGTCATCATGATGAGAAAATCGCCATGTATGCCATTGATTCTCTGAGGCAGCTTGGCATGAAATACTTGGAACGCGCTGAACTTGCTAATTTCACTTTCCAGAATGATATTCTCAAACCGTTTGTTGTTCTCATGCGTAATAGTCAAAGTGAATCCATAAGGAGCTTAATTGTTGACTGCATCGTTCAAGTACGTGTATTTGTCCTGCTGGACTTTTTTTCATTTATTTACGTTTATAGTTTTGTTGCAGAAAATAGACCTTTGTTAGTAAGCTGTTACATCAATATGAGGGAGGTAATTGGTTGATGGCTTTTGCAGATGATAAAATCTAAAGTTGCAAGCATAAAGTCTGGATGGCGTAGTGTCTTCATGATTTTCACAGCTGCCGCTGATGATGAATTGGAGTCAATTGTTGAAAGTGCCTTTGAAAATGTTGAACAGGGTACAGCACTTATTATAATGCTCTTGGTTTTTTCCGTCCTTGCATATTTATCACACCTAATGTTATGTACATGTGCAGTTATCTTGGAGCACTTTGACCAGGTCGTTGGAGATTGTTTTATGGACTGCGTCAACTGTCTTATTAGATTTGCCAATAACAAAACATCTCACCGTATAAGTCTGAAGGCTATTGCACTTCTCCGCATATGTGAAGATCGTCTTGCTGAGGTCTGTTGCTATCTTTACAAATCTGTATTGTTAATATTTTCTTCTTTGCCCGTGGGGCTTTGTCCTGTCTTAAGCTTGGTTGTTTCCCTTTGAATGATGGTGTTTTTTTCCTTGTTTATATGGGTATATGTGAAAATATGTACACACATACATGTATCCCTCGGTATCTACATATGAGCAGCGTTCTCAGGGATTCTGCTAATAAAATTTTAGAGGTGTTCTTGAACTCATTTTATGATATCTCATACTTATTTGCAATATACTCTTACGCAATTTTCTGGATCATTGTTCATTTCAGGGTCTCATACCTGGCGGTGCTTTGAAACCCATTGATACGAGTGTGGATGCAACCTTTGATGTAACTGAGCATTATTGGTTCCCCATGTTAGCTGGTTTGTCTGATTTAACATTGGATTCAAGGCCCGAGGTCCGAAGCTGTGCACTTGAAGTTTTGTTTGATTTGCTGAATGAGAGAGGTAGCAAGTTCTCACCATCATTTTGGGAGAGCATATTCCATCGAGTTCTCTTCCCCATTTTTGACCATGTTAGAAATGCTGGAAAAGAGAGTCTGGTTTCTTCTGATGATGAATGGTTCCGTGAAACTAGTATTCATTCACTTCAATTGCTCTGCAACCTATTTAACACTTTCTACAAGGTATTTTTGAATATTAATGTTTTGGTATTCCACATAGATGCTTTTGAAATGAAGTGATTTCACGTCTTTGGATGTCTCAATTTCTGTTGTAGGATGTGTTTTTGAGTAATGCGGGAAATGAGAAGCTTTTGATTGGTTTTTGAGAAATTTACGTAGCTTTTTTTTTTTGGGGTCTCGTGCAGGAGGTCTGTTTCATGCTGCCACCACTCTTGAGTTTGCTATTGGACTGTGCAAAAAAGACTGATCAGACTGTCGTTTCCATCTCTTTGGGTGCATTAGTACATCTAATAGATGTTGGAGGTCACCAGTTTAGCGAGGGTGACTGGGATACATTGTTGAAAAGCATAAGGTGCATGTCCTGTTGTATGGAATTGGCATTTTTTACTGTTTTTGTTACTATTGTGATACTAATTGGTTATTTTGGGAAATAGGGATGCTTCATACACAACACAACCACTTGAGCTTCTTAGTACTTTGAATCTCGAGAACCCAAAAGGCCCTGCAGAACTAGTTCTAGATTCAGATGCCAACACTGGAGATGGTGAAGGTAGTCATCGATTTGGTGTCCATGATCAGCCGGCATCCCCAAGTACTGGTGCTCATGGGACCGGAGGAAGTCCTGTTGCATCATCCTCTCCAGATCATGGTGAAGTCCCGAGGTCGCAAAGTAATACTGATGTATCAGACGGTTAGTTTAGCTTGTTATTTTGATGATTGTGGTAGATGATATACTAAGCTAATAGAAAAAAGATTAAAAAAGATATGCAACCTAGTACCTGGGATTGTCTGTAAGCTATATTCTTGGGCAAAGAGTGCCAGTGAACTGACTGGGGAGGATAAGAGCAAATTTCAATAAATAGGGATTGGAGATTAAATTGGCATATGCTTCTGCATCAAAAACTCAAGGAAGCTATTGGGATTAGGTGAAGCTAGAAAGTCCTGGCATTGGGAGGGTGGTAAAGATTCTAAATCTTAGCAGTTAGCTGGATATCTAACAAATGGATCATAATAGAAGAGTTGATGGCATAAGTCCATGCAAATTCTATGAGTTAATATTACTGAATTGCAATCAAGAAAACATTAATAAACACTATGCTCAATAGTAGCCTAGGGTCCATGATTTGTCGCAGCTGTAAAAGTTAAATTCCACTTCTTGCAGGTCTTCCATCACCATCTGGACAAACTCAAAAGAATGCTGAAGCCGCAGGCCTGCAGAGGAGTCAAACATTTGGTCAAAAGATTATGGACAATTTATTTATCAGAACTTTTACCTCGAAATCTAAGAATCGTCCTTCTGATGCTTCAGTACCATCTTCTCCAGTTAAGGTATTGTGCTTTGTTCTAAACATTGCTCTTCCTTTCACGACTAGTGATTGTATATGATGTTTGAAACTTTAAAGTTTCTCAACAAGATAGTAGTTGTTTTCGATGCATATCCTTTGTTGTTGGAGCAAGTTGCTTCCCTTTCCAGACACTGAATGCATTTATTTCTCCCTATTTATTTTTGCTTAATTATGTATGAAATTAGCTTTTTTTAGTGGTAGTCTCGTAAGCTTTTTTAGGGAACTAATTCTGGTCCATGGGTCCAGTTCTAGTCATATTCACTTGTCATCATAAACCAATTGCAGTTACTGGAAAGTAAATGGAGAGCGCTCCAGCATTGAGGAATGAGAATCTGATTTTAGAGCACATCAATAGCTTATTGTATTTCATATAGGTTGTAGGATTTTCCAGCAAAGTTCAATCCCTTATATTGCCTTTATTTTATTCATGTAATTAATGCTGATACAAGTCACGGTTTCATGTGAATTTAAGTACAAGTTTCATATCTTTATGGGGTATGACCAATTTTTCCTTGCCTCCATGATCTGCTTTCTAAGATAAATGTTGCACTTCCTTTTTTTTATTTAAGTGCCATAAGAATTGCTAATAACTACTATGCTTAAGAATAACTGTATTTAATTTGAAACTACTAGAACTTCCGGATTCAACATTCTTAGCAGCTTTTGAAGGCATCATAGCACATTTTATTCCTTCTTTGTACTCTTTTGTCAACTAACCTGGAAAAATCATAACATATTTCTGCAACAAAAGGATATGGACAGGATGTATGCCCCTTACCTTTGTAAACTTAATATGCTCTATATCTGATGCATATGGCATACATGCCTCATCATAACATTTTTCATTGTTACATGCCCATGTAGATTCCTGATAATGTGGAGCCTGACACCAAAGAAGAAGAGGAAAATCCGATTATGGTGACTGTTAGGGGTAAATGCATCACTCAATTACTACTTCTTGGTGCCATTGATAGCATTCAGGTATCGATTAAATTAAATGCATGTATTGTTTGCTTAGTCTACTTTTTCTTGATCACAAGCTGCTCAATCCCTTGTATTTCTTCCATTCAAGTTATTTCTTAAGGCCTACCATTTTGTTAGAAAAGGCCCAATATCCATTTAGATCACTTAGCGGGGTCTGCTAATGCATCTTTGGATTTTATTAAAGGAAAGGAAAAAAATCTCTTCTTATCATAAGTCTTCCAAAATTCGCAGAAGAAGTACTGGATTAAATTGAAAGCATCCCAAAAGATTGCCATTATGGATGTTCTACTGTCAATGTTAGAGTTTGCAGCTTCATATAATTCATATTCAAACCTAAGAGTCCGTATGCACCATATTCCTGTTGAAAGGTGAGAAAGAATACCTTCTGACTCATTTATGATACTATCTTTTAATTTTGCCCCCTTATTAAGAAAATTAGTTCATCTATGGACAGGCCACCTCTGAACCTTCTTCGTCAAGAGTTAGCAGGAACAAGCATATATCTGGATGTATTGCAGAAAACAACTAATGATTCTCTTGACAAAAAGGAGAAACAACTGGGATCTAGTGTTTCTGAGGATGTAGATAGTCCAGTCCAAGAGGGTTTGACTGCTAACCGATCTAATGAAGAAGAGAAACTTGAAAGAGTAGCAGAAAAGAAGTTGATTTCTTTTTGTGAACAGGTGCTGAGGGAAGCATCTGATCTCCAGTTCAGTGTGGGGGATTCCACTAACATGGATGTCCATCGAGTTCTGGAGTTACGCTCCCCAGTCATTGTTAGGGTATGCTTTCCCCTCTTTTATACCTTATGGACTGTAGTCTCTTCTGTACACTGTTGAAAGATTTGCCTCATCTTGTGCTTTTTGGCTGAAAGGACTTGTTTCAGCCTCTTTCTGAATTTCTTTGTTGACTAAGCAATTGCATCTCCTAAACTATCTCGCAAGTATTTTGATCCTTTATAAAATTGCATTACCATTCACATATATGATCTTTCCATAAGCGGAAGCCTGCAAGGTTTCTTTTCATTCTAGTGCACTCCGTGAAGAATTCTTTCCATATTTATGTTTTATCATTAATATTTTTTTTGTGTGGATGTCTGTGCCTCGACTTTGTCAAACTATGCTTTCTGTTTTAAATGATAACTTATTCACTTGATTCCTTACCTTAATTCAGTTCTAAGATTCTCAACTTATTGGTGGAAAAATCTCAACTTTTAAATCTTTCAGGTGCTTAAAGGCATGTGCTTCATGAACAATCAGATATTCAGAAGGCACCTTAGAGAGTTCTATCCTCTGCTTACAAAACTTATTTGCTGCGATCAGGTATCCGTGCTTCTGACTACATGTTGCTCCTTTACAGATCATGCTTAGTAATTCCTGTATGAATAATTACCTGTATAATATTTTCATAAAGTTTCGAGTTGGCAGTCTACCTGCGCTGCTTGTCGCAGAAATGCTAACCTAGACAACTACTCGATTACTGTTAAGTCCTTTTTTTTTGGGAAAGGACGATTACTGTTATTGTTAACATTACACTACTTTCACACTAATTATGTAACCAACTTCCTCAGATGGATGTTCGAGGTGCGCTTGGTGATCTTTTCCGGATGCAGCTAAAAGCATTACTGCCATGATTCATTTCAACCATAACCCAGTGCTTGCTGAAGTAATTGAGTTTTGGCAACCATTGAAATTCCAAGTCGATTTTCCCAGTACTTATCATGCACGTCCATACGTGGTTTCTTTTTACTTACAAGGTGTTTCAAAAGAACACTATTTTAGAGTTTCTTATTTATATTGTAGTGACCAATTTTTGAGAGCCAAACGTAGAGAGATATAGGTAGACCTTGTTTCTATACCAGTCTTCACTGATATTTTTGGCACAAATTATTTTATGAAGCTCAAGAAAGAAGATTTCTTAGTTGCTCGTGCTCATTTCAGGGAGCTTTGTTACTCGAATTAATGTCAATGTAAATCATGCCTGTAATTCTTCTTCTTAATTAAGTCATTGAACGTTTGCACTCACTGCCAAGGTTTGTCAAGGTGTTTAAGCATTACAGCATCCTTTAAATACCTGGGGAATCTGTTCGTATTTTTCAACTTAGAAGTAATTTTTTCCTTTCTTCTCAAGTTTGTATACGTTGCTCTGTTATGAGTAGCAATTCAAAGAACACAAAAAATGCAGCTCATTATGAAATCTACAATGGGCAAAATGACTATAAATGGGTATATGTTACAAACTACAAATTGGTTCTCTCGTCACCTTACAGTTGATATCCATAGCATCTGTAGGCACAAGGCCATCAATAGCTGCACTTTTCTATGAAGAGTCTTCATTTTCAAATTACTTTTAGATACCACATTAGTTTCTGCAAGTATTTGGAATCCTATATATCGGTCTAATTTCTCATGACAAGAAAAGAAACCTGAACCTTGAATCGAAAGGTAGGACGGAGAAGTTTCGGTTTCCAAGCAGCCTCCATTTATGCTCGGAGGAACAGTCCCTTACGAAGGCAGCTTGTTTTGGAGTGAGGAATTGGCATATCCAGTCAGGAAGGCCTGCGTCATCCACAATTCCTTTGGCAAAACAATACAGTAATTTCGGTACCAACAATTTGTTCCTGTCGTTTATGCCTACAGAAGCTTGTATGTAGTCCCTCAGTGAATTCTGAAGCAATTCATGTACATTTTCGGGTCTGAATATCCGCACCTGAAAAAAGAGAAGTATGGGGACAATAGTTATGGTGTAGACATGTACAGAAAAAGCGTAACCTTGTCAAGTGTCTGTTTAGTCGAGTCGCTAAAAGGAAATACTCATCAACTGTTCTCTGCAATAGAATGCTGCTGATTACGGCTAAAGGTTTACTCTCATAATCATTGAACTTAACTTAAACTCTAACTAAGTGAAATCCACTGGAAAAACTACAAACAAAGAGTGGATGCTTCCTAAGGACATCTAACTGTTGTCTTTCCTAGAAGTGATGGGTTATGTGTACATAGACGGTTATATTCGATTAGGTGGGATGGCGAGCCAATAAGTACTTACTGCAGGTGAAGAATGCATCCCACAACTTAGAGCAAAAGCCAAGAGGGGTTCAGGTTGATCAATAGCAAACTTCTTCTGCTCCTCAGTTACTTTGAATTTCTGAAGAGTGAGAACCAAGGCCTGGGATGAAAGGAACAAGTGTCATAATAAAATAAAATATGAATGCTTGAAACATTGCATAGGAAAAGAGAATATATCATTTGTACATTGAAGGAATATCAGGAAATTGGGAATGTTGAGACACATGCTTACAAGCAATAACTTAAACCGTATATACGAAAACCTTGAACAACATAAAAGGTAAGCATCATGGTCATATTAGAATCAATTATTTATGAGCGTCCAAAAAGGTGAAAGTAGATTAATCAGGATGAACACATTTCCTAAAACATTGATGCTCCATCTTCTTGAGGATTAGATAGGGAAATATGTAATGTACAATTTGAGGGCGATAGACTGGAGGTTTCGTCTTCAAAATTATGTATTCAATGTCAGCAGCACTGAAGGAGTGCCCTCCGACATTGTAAGCAGCCTGCAAGAGAGTGTGCCATTATGTTCACATTGATTTCAAGACAAGAATAAAGAAGAGGAAAGGAAAAAGGGTCCAGCAAACCAAACCTTCTGCATTAAGGAAAATAGTTTCATGTCACTTCCTGGAACACCGTATGCCAGGAATGCCTAAGGAAGCAAAAAGGAAATGAGCTCAAGCAATAAGAACAGAAAAACAAAAAGTAGGACAAGTAAAGATATGAAAATTGAAAAGCACAGATCAACCGATTTGGATAGGAAAGGACATAAAAGAGACTGCAACTGTTGGAAGGATGCAGGGTTTCACTAGCTTAAGTGAGTAAACAGATGAAAATGAAAGAGGGAGGATAAAAATTATGGGAAAAAGAAATCTGTATAGTTTTAGAATAAGACTATGAAAAGTTCAAAAAGGATGACAAAGTAGAATGAGAATTACATGCATAATCAGAGCATTATACACGTTGATCCAAAATGCTAGCTTCTGATGGCAACTCAGGTAAGAAGGATTAACTTTTGCCAACTGCTCAACAAGTAACCTGTACAGCACAAACAGGCAAGTTAATGAATTGGAAGTGTGAGCTTTTGAATGATTCAAGCTAACTTTCAGAATTGGAAGGGATGTAGATTGACTGCTATGCATTAAAAAGTTAACTTGTCATTTCTCAACTAAATACATGCAGAGAGGCTTCCGATACATGAAGCTTAAGCAGAAACATAAGCTTGTGCAGATTCAGCCTATTTGGAGAAGGAATCCAAGGAAATTCCTGTGCACCAGACATATTGGATCAGTGGGTGTTGTCAAATGTTTGATTGTATAAATAGGGGTAAACCTAAATTTTTGGAGAGCTCCTGAAGCATACTCCATTTGTTTCTTCCCAACAGTCATCCATGAGACCTCAACTGCTGTACTGTAAATACCAATACTCTCAATCCAATCTAGCTTTCCTGGTACTTTATACGGGTCAGACTTGCAATAGCTTCCAGAGACTTCAGAATCTAAAATGTTTATTGAAGAAATCTTTGGTGCACAAGTCGCAGTTGGTGAGTCAGAGAAAGATGCTGATGAAGAATAAGAGAGGTGACCCTTAGGTGAAGATGAAGTCATGCATTCTGAAGAAGAAAGCTTGGAAGAATCCGATAAGAAGATGAAAATATTTCTCATGCACAAGACCATTTCTTCTGACAACCGATTAGGGTGAAATCTCCCAATGTGGTCATCATTAAACTCTTTAGTTAATTGCTGTGTAGGATTATCTGCTACCTTTCCCTCTAATGCATCGCCATTGCGACGTACAGTGACCTGCAACAAATGTTAGACCATTAAATTTGTCATTTTCTCACTCTCTTTTGGTTTCTATGATGTCAGAAAACAAGTATCAAATAAAATTTTAAAAGATACAGTTTACATTTATACCTCAAAAACATAAAATCTAAAAGCATTATAGAACAAGTTATTACATAATCTTTTAAGGAAGCCAGAGATTTATCATGCATGGGTGATGGCAGATGAGGCTGATTTTTTAATCTATACTCAGCGAGTCGACGCTCATTTCTCTCCTGACTAAGCTGGTATTGCAATGCAGTTGATTCTTGTTCAAGTTTTGATACAGTGATCTCCAAAATGGCAACACTGTCCAAAAGCTCCTGCGCCTGCTAGCCTTATTAAAAAGATGGAGATGAAATGGAAAGATATAGCACAAGAAAGACAAATAAGTTCAGGGAACAAAATCATTATCAGTAGTGGAAAAACAAGCACAGGGATATTGACCTCATCAGGAAGCTGACATGGTGAACTAGAGAAGGACGAATCGGAGTGTTGTATAGCATTCTTTAAAGCTAAGCGCAAGTGAATCTCATCTTGTAACTGTTTCTGCAATCTTTTGACCTGACCGGACCAGAAAATGATGAAACAATTTCAAAGGCCCATCAGAGCAAAGACAAACATAAGTAGAGGCACCAAAACCACTTACATCTTGCTCAAGCTGATATTTGTAACCAGAGACGTTGCTGCCTTTCACTGGTCCAATTCTTTTTTCCTTGCAATCTCGCTGAAACGATGATATTATAATATAGCACACTTCTAAGGAACAGCAGAATCCTTATTTTAGCATTTCAGGGAAAAGAATAGGAAGGGGAATGGGGAAAAACAGCCCAGTGAGATATACACACAAAAGGTGCTTCGATGGTGCTTTTCGAAATATGACACGCCAAAAGAAGTGTAAGGAAGTACTTGTCGTCATACCCTTAAATTTCCCAAAATAGTTTTACATGCTCAGAAAAATTGGGAAGTGGAAGGAAATGCAGAATACGAACCTCAAAATCATAGACCGGAGAAGAGGGAGATCCACCCCAAGAAGAAACAGATCGACCAGTTCGATTACTCCTCCACAAGTACTTGTGAAAGGAACTTGCCCTACAAGTTCACACAAAGGTAAACCATCACAGCCAACAAACTAATGCACGAACAAGTACGAAACTAAATGATTCAAGAGGTCCTCTTCTTACAAATTCATAGGGAGAACAAAACCGCTGCCGTCGGTAGCTCTGTCGCCGTCACTAATAACATTATCACTGTTGTGGTTAGGGTAGTGCTCGTCTAAGACTTCTGCTTTCAGACAAAGCATTTTCAACTTTCAAGCACAAAAAACTCCCAAATGGGTCCTTTTCAAATCCAATACACTTAAACACCAAATAGTGCAAAAAGAAGCAAACAATCACTCTACAGAGCCGACCCGCTTCAGTTATGAGCAGAAGCAATTTGCCCTTGATTAACGAAAATAGATGAAGCCCAAGTCCCGAAAATGCAGGGATTATGCTCTCCTCTACTCTATTGGTCAAATACGCAGACTTTATCTTCTTTCTAACAAATTTAGCAACGCTTAGTTAAACAACTATGAACTGCCCTGATGTTAACGTCAACATTACATCTCGAGAAAGAAAAGAACCCACCAATTAAAAAAAGTCGAATCTTTCACAGCATTTACTAAAATCTGACCATGGACCCCAAGGGATAGACAGAGATGTAGACACAGATTGTTGGATTTGGACCTTTACTTGTGTCATGTTGGGTTTGGAAGACCTGTCCTAGTCCTAATTCTCAAGTCCTAAGTGGTACTAGCGACACAAGCACACGTGTCTAACTGTTATTGTTCACTCGCCGTCAGTAAAATAAAATTATCTGCTTCGCTAAAAAGAATTTTGAAGAAGTCAATAAATATTTTTCTTTATTACAAAAGTTAAAAAAAAGAATATTTCGTTGTAAAATAAAAAATATTTTTTAATAGATATAATTTTTTTGACAGTCAAAATACAGCTTTTTAAGAAGCTCAAATTTAAAACTTCTCAAAAAAGCTTTTTTAGATAGATTTTTTAGATCAATTAATGAGTCTATTTTTTAATCCCTTTTATCCTTATGTTTTACACATAATTTTCACAATACTCACGAACTCATCTTCCGGTTTATTATGTATTTAACTATTTATTCAACTTGAATATTTATTTTAAAATTTATGTAATATTATTTGACTTTTTTTATATGTTTTAATATTTAATTTTGATATTTGTTTGCTTATGTTATAATTTATAAAAGATTTGGTTAGATATATTTTGATTTATGTTTTATATGGTTTAAAATTATATAATAATTAATATATTGTGCTTTACATATTGTTTAATATATTTTAAATAATTTTTATATGCATAAATAAATTTTATTACAAAATAAAATATAGTTAAAATTAAAAAAAAAATTTTGAAAAAAAAAAAATTAGTTGCCAAACAACTTACGAAACTCTTTCAAAAATTTTTTTTTAATCAAATAATTAACTAACTTCCTCGAAAAACTTTCTAGTAAAAGATTTATTGAAAAAAGTAAAACTCTACGACTATAAGTACACCCAACTTCCTCTTATGTTGTGTATCTTTTTGTACCAAAGCCTACTTTGTGGGGCGTTTCTTGTAAAAGTAACGAAAGCATGGGACAAATAAGATGGCGTTCCTCTTATGTTGTGTATCAGCTTGAAGAAGATGGCGTTCGTAGTTTCTTTTTCACGTGGACAAATCATCTTCAGGCAAATGCTAATTCTCTGTTGGACCACTGAAGCTAACAACAGAAAGCAATCCAGAATAATATAAATCAAAGCCTTTCTTGAAAACTTTTATGAGTTGGACCAAACAAAGTTCCTATTTGGAAAAGGACCATTCCTTCAAGGTGAGTTTTTGTCCATGAAATAAAATATCAACAACACCCAATTATTTTTCTTGATATGACATATTCTCAAACTTCCAATTTTATTAAACAAGAGTAAGAGTTTATAATGATCCAAATAGATTTCTCTTTGGAGTTTTACTTGTTGAATCTTCATGTAATTCCTTCCCTTTCCTTCTATACAAGGGCAAAATTTCTTCACCTTTCTGAGCTTCATGTTTGTTCGTGTGTCCGACATTAGTTTGAGAATTCAGATACCAAAAAGCCCAAAAGTTGTTGGAAAAAGAAGATGGATCATCGTTGCATGTTATGGTTTTTCCTGATATGCTTAATAGGCGATCAAGGTCCGGTGAAAACAGTGTCGGATCTGGCAAAAACTGGGTTACTCAGTCAACAGACCCTTTACCAGTTGACATTGTGGTTTAACTTCCGAAAGATAATGGCTTTGATAAGGTGGAACTCTTCCAAGCTGATGCTGGTGTACTAAAGGCACTTGGAAAATCTGGTATTCAAGTTGTGATGAATATCACTCATACTCCTGCAATCAACACTCAAATACTACAAGAATACATGACAGAATGAAGAACAAAAATGATGCATGAGTTTAAGACAGAAATGTCGAAGAGTGAAGGAGGAGAAGACTTCTCGAAGCATCAAATAACTGAAGTTAAAACATGACTTTAGTTATTAGAATGTTGTCTGAAGCAAAGCAAAGCAATACGCAGTCGTTCTTTTCAAGTCCCAAGCATTATACATGGAGCATATTGTCGTTTCAATTACAACACAAATCTAAATAAAGCACAGTTGTTTCATTAAAGCAGCCAACACACAATTAAAGTTAAAGTAGTTACAAAACGCAACAGAGAGCAACATGAAACACCAGACACAGCAGCACTACAGAATCATTTAAATGACATTCAAAACGCAACAATAATAAACATGATACGCAGACAGAGGAAGGACTTTTAATAAGTCACATGGGAGGCACGTGAGATACATCAGCTTTGAGCATCCGAAAGTCATCTTCTCCAGCAAATATAAAAAGGACAGAACACAAGCATCAGTAACCAGAGACATACTTCACACGTAAATTCAAAGCTTCATTTTCTTTTGTATTCAGTAGTTGAAAGTGAAAAGGAGGGTAGAGAAAATATTCAGAGATTGCTAGGGTACACTTGTGGGTACTAAGAGGGTTTCTTGGTGAGGCCCTTTGCAAGTGTAAAATTACACTCATCTCTGTATCTGGTTCTCTTCTCCTGATTCATAGTGAATTCCTCCACCACTATCAAGTGGGAACCTTAGATGTAGACAGTTCTTGACTATCGAACTAAGTGAAATTGTGTCTTCTTATTTTTTGCAAGTTTTATTTCTGCAAAATATCAACTTCTGTCAAGTTCTTTTGTGATTAAAGAAACAGATAAGTAGTAGAAAACCCAACATGTTCTTCTTTTTTTTTGAGTACAAAAACCCAACATTTTCTAAAGAACCGGTTATGACGGTGAAATCCATACTGTAGCTGCCAGTACATTAAACCAATAAGATTCAAACATATGAATTACCTTAGTGCTTCTTCTCACTTCAACGGCAACGGCCTGTGAATTTGACTTGGATTCAACTACTAATCGCATTGAGCTTTATTTATAATATTTATGTCGATCAATAACCAATAATTTACAAGTGGTGGTGCAACATTTTGTAAATGTATCTCAAATGAACATTTTAGAGTTACAAAAGCTCAATTACAGTGCTAAGGAAAAGGGTGAACAAGGAGTGGTAAAAGACAACAGGAGAAAACGCGTTGGAAGAATACCAGTCGAAGCTACAGCTTCCTTTGTTTTTTCTCGTGGACCTTTTGCGTATACTAAACAGTTACAATAAATCAATATCTTTTTTTTTAAATGGGGTATTCTAAAAAAAAAAGCAGGAGCACTTTGCTCAAGTTTTTGGATGCACAAGTCTAACTATATTTCCTTTCTGTTTCTTCTGAAGATATAATCTTAAGTTAATCATAGCTTTACCGCGGGCATAATTAGATAGACAAACGAAAAATAGGTTTAAACACTATATTGACGTAAAGAATTAAGATTAGTTGGCATTTTTGTCTACCAAATGTTCTCAATAGACAAGTTAACTAGTCCTAAGACAAAGAGATTCAAGAACAAGAGAAACTGCCCCTTCTTCGCATACTTCTGAGGGTATGCTCGGTGTTACTCTGAAAGATACGTACAAAATTGCACAGCAACTCACCCTTTCATCAATGTCTTAGTCTAAGCAAAATCTGAGTTGTTCACTATTAAAATCTCAGTCTCTTTAGTATTGGTCATGTAAGAACTCTGGGAAGCTCATCTCTTCCTAATTTTGTTGGAAGTATCGAAACTATGGAATAAGGTGGCCAAAAAACCAATGTAAAAAAACAATTACCAGGATACAAATATTTCCATTTAGCAAGATTGGATTCTACGAAGCCGTCATCTTTTTAAAATAGGACATACTGTATATGTTCTGATCTATGTATCTATCTGAGGAAGGCCTGGTATATGGTATGCCACACTCGGTGTATAATGTTAGAACAACTCCGCATGCTTTTGGGACAATTGTACTTAAGCAAAGAAGACTACGGCGCCATTTGGGACAAAAGTTACAACTGTATGTTTTCTGTTCTTGATTTCTCCCCAACTGAAAGTGAAATCTCAATATGGGATTTGATGAATTTATTAAAAATATTCCAAATTGATTTAGATATTGAAGACAAGTGACTATAAAACAAAGAAGAAGCTACAAGAAGAAGGAAGCTCGGTGACCGATATTTATTGGGAACTATCAACTTTCGCTTGTATATAATATATGCATCAGCTTGCAAACATCAAAAACTAGCAGAAAAGAATCCAGCCTTGCACTATTCTAGCAGCGGAGATAGTTGTAGAACTCGAGTCGAGTGATCAAATGAAACAGGAGGAATATCAACAATTGTTAAATCATGGTGTTGGAACAAAGAGAAAGTCCAGTGAGGTTCATGAATTAGATGAGAAGAAAGCCAATGTTGTCGATGGAAACATGGCTGCGGCTTGGGACCAAATTAGGGAGGAGGCGGCAGCATTTGGTGGCGCTCGACGTGGTCGGAAACGTTATGTTGGGGTCCGACAGCGACCATCAGGACGGTGGGTGGCAGAGATAAAAGATACTATACAGAAGATCAGAGTGTGGCTAGGAACTTATGACACCGCCGAGGAGGCTGCGAGAGCGTACGATGAAGCAGCGTGCTTGCTACGTGGGTCTAATACAAGAACCAATTTTTGGCCTTGTTCACCATCTTCATATTCAAAACCTGCTCTTCCACCAAAGATCACCAATCTGTTGCTCCTTAGGCTCAAAGCTAGAAATAGTGTTGCTGGGGAGTCGATGGATACTCCTAATCCAGGTAACAATTTACAGCAACAAGAATCAACGGAAATGGAGGAATACCAGTTTGATAATTTCTGCAATGTGAATCCGGACTGTGTTGCAACTGGAATCAGTGACACTCTTGGGAGATGTAGTGGAACTGCAGCTACTACTAATGATCATATGAGTAGCTGTCTTGAAACATCAGGTTTAAAGACCGCAGATAATGGGAGTGATGTTAGAGCATTTGATCTGGATTGCGATAACTGGAGCAATTTTGCTCATTATCACTTTGGTCAAGGAGGAGGCATAAAAGTGGAAGAAAGAGGGGAAGAGATTGATACAGGGTTGATGGATATCAAATTTGAGGATTCTGTGGCACAAACATTGGACTGTTCTGCATTTGACATAGCACAGGAAATGATGGAGCCAATAGAGCTGGGGAAGAGTGAAGATGATCAGTCAATGCTGAGAGAAATCATTAAGAGATTAAACTATGAGCGCAAGTTCTCAGCTTCTCTTTATGCCTACAATGGAGTAGCTGAATGCTTGAGGCTGACTCGCAGGTCAGGATTGGTTGGACGAGAATTCCCATCCAATCTCAGGATTTGCCATAATAATGAGGAGGCTAGCAAGTTAAAGGACGTAAAGAAGGAGGTGCAAGAAGTTGGCATTCCACAAGTGCCTCCCGAATTGGGGTCATTTACTTCCTCTACACTGGGCACAGAAACCGGTGAATTATCGCTTTGGAGTTCTCTTGATCTTCCTCCTATCTGCTTCATTATTTAATTAATTACCTGAATCATTGGTAGTATAGACTAGTCTTTCAGGAATTCAGATGAAAGATTCATATATTTGATTAAGCATCAGAATAAATCGTTTCTGTATTTCTCTAACTGCAAATCCTGCAAAAGTTGTTTAACAAAACAAAGCATATCTTAGTACGAGTTCATGATATTTGCTTTACTTCCGGACATATATATATTCATTAACGCAATAGAACGCCAAGAGTGCAGAGTTTTGCCTGTCAAACATGAAAATCTCATTTCGTCAATGTTGTTACAGACGATGAGAAGGCAATCAGGGATAAGTACAATATTCGTCATTGCCTCGTAATGTAGTTGCATGACAACTTTCTTCAAGAGCCATCGAAATTTTATCAAGTTTGATGAAGAAAGCTTTGCTTCTGTCAGTCAAAAAATGAGTACATCTAGACTCCCAATAGGAAACATTGCACCAAACAAAGCTTAGCGTTTGCTAACTTAGAAGTTAACAATCCATAATTTCTGTTTTGAACTTACATTTGATAAAACAACACCTAAGCAAAATATTAGTAATGTGGCCGAAGACAAGCGATCATCTCAAAAGATGAAACAACAAGAAATCCCTTGTGCCTCGGTCCACATTATCCTTAACCTGAGGGTTAGAGTTCATTATGGCACCATTCGTTAGATGATAAACAATGAAATGCTGCTCTGAATGACAAGAGATTGGATTGTCGCATTTGCTAATTTTCCGTATAGAATTATCCGTCAACACAAACTTCCATTACCCACTATTCCAAAAGGAAACGATAACATTAACATTTCTTCCCTGTGGCCAACTTCTACATAGCTCAAGGTTTTGAAATTATACCTCAAAACATATGCAGCAAATGCTATCCGAATCTTCTTGTGGATATTCAGAGTAAAGCTCTTTCAAAATCGGTTATCATTAGACATCTTCTTTCCCCGTATAGATAAGAATTCATTATTATTATTGTTGTTATCGCTTGTGGTTTTTATCATTATTTGCTTCGTAAAAGTTATCAGTGTGTGGTTTTTATCATTATTTGCTTCGTAAAAGTTATCAGTTTCCTTTAACACGAGACTGTGTTAGAAGTGTCTAACTCACCCCTAAAAGTTAGCTCAAGAGGGAGAGGTTTGCACACTATTATAAATTCTTGAATACTCTCATACTTGTCCGATGTGGGATTCCTGACATACCCCCTCAGTCTAGAGCAGGAATGAACATCTAATGGATATATTGAGCAGAGAGACATAACCGGGCACCGCCCCAAATAATCGAGACAAATTGACTCTGATACCATATTAGAAGTGCCTAACTTACCCCCAAAAGCTAGCTCAAGAAGAAGAGGTTAACGCACTATTTTAAATTCTTGATTGCCCTCATGATTGTCCGATGTGAGATTCTTGACAGACGAGCAAAGCAATAGTTTGATTAAAGCATAGCATAAGCCGTTAATGATGTCATTTTATAAAAAAAGGGCGTCAAATTCCGTTTTTATTTTCATAGCGGAATAGAGGTTTGGAATCTAGCACGCTGTTTCCACGTGTACTTTTGCAAATGTTTGCTGTCTAAAGATTGTCAGGTCCTGCAAAATGCTATGACCTTAAAATTTCTAAACATTAATGATGAATGTCGCAAAATAAAAGAAAAAATAAATTATCTTCTTACTAAATAATTTAGGTGTAAGAAATAATTTAGGATTACATTTTAGTCTAGGAAGAAAATTAATCTCTTAGAATATGATTTAATCTCTTAAATTTTCACTTTATTAAGAAGGGAAATCATTTTCTTAAAATATTATACTCTTTTAAAATTGAAAAAAAAGTCTTTTAAAATTTCATATTCTTTTATTTAAGGAGAACAATTTTTAAGAGTATACAATCTTTAGAATATCAAAACATTGACTTTCCTAAAATAGTATACAAATAATATTCAACTTGACACCCCCTTAGGTAAGGAATTGATGTCTTTCATTCCAAGCTTGAATAAAAATATCATGAAAACTTGAACTACTCGATCTCTTTGTTACAACATCAGTTAGTTGACTTCAAGATACAACATATGACCTACATACAAGTCCTTCCTCCAATTTCTCTTTGATAAAATGTCTATCAATTTTAACATATTTTGTCTTATCATGTTGACAGAGCTATGAGCAATATTGATGGTTAATTTATTATCAAAATAATCCATGGCTGATCTTCAATTCACTACAAATTATGAATAATGTGCAACAATATAAGCTTCTAAAATGAGATGATTATTTGTCTTAAACATAATTTCTTTCTTTAGATTGCCTTTTAAGTAATGCAGCATCCTATACACAACTCGTAAATGTAAATTTATTATATCATGCATCAATTGACTAATTATGCTTACTAAGTATGCTATGTCGAGTCAAATATGAACAAGGTCTACAAGTCTACTTACTAGCATTTGGTCAATCTTTCTATCAACAATTAGTTCTTCTTTCACTTCTCTAAACTTATTATTTGGGTCTATTATAGACCGATTTGCATCCGACCTTTATTGTCTCCTTTAAGAGATCAATCACATAATTTGAGCTACGAAAATTTCTTGTGTAGAATATATCACCTCAATATAAAAGAAGTACTTCAATTTCTCAAAGTCTTTTATCTTGAATTCCTTAATCGGTGGTTGCTTCAATTCTTCTTTTACTTTTTCATCATTTCCAATTATAACAATATCATTGACATACACTACAAGCATGGTCATTCCCCTTATAGTTATGTGCTTGAAGAAGAGATTGTGATCACTTTGACTTTGTTTATTTTCCTTTCATAACTTTAGAAAATCTACCAAATTATGCTCTAAGATTTTGATTTGACCCATATAACGCTTTTTTCAACTTTCAAACTTTATTATTCGTATTTTCTTCAAAACCTAATAAATTTTCATGTAAATTTCACCATAAAGGAAGGCTTTTTCAAATCAAACTATAGAAGTTGCTAGTCAAAGTGAGCTGCCAATGATAAAAAAAATCCTTATAATATTCATTTTTGTCACTAGGAAAAATGTTTCTTGATAATCAATCTTATAAGTTTCAATGTATTCATTAACAACTAACCGTGCTTTATATATCTTTTATGATCTATCATTCTTATATTTCAATATGAAGATTCATTTGCAGTCAACTATTTTCTTTCTTCTTTGGTTTATTAACAATCTTTTATATCCTACTTTTTTCTAATGCATCCATTTTCTATCTCATAACATTCTTCCATTTCCTTTTTAACAATTCCTCCTAAACAATATTAAGCATAGAAACTATATTTAGACTCATATTTTTTGTAAGATGGTGAAAAGTGTTTAAGTGATGTGTAATGGGACTATAAGTATAACGAGGAGTGAGTCATATAGTTTGTAGCGCTAGAGAAAATTATCCAAGTTTTGACATAATAATGGTGTAAAGAATTCATTCAAAATAAAGGTTTATTTAAGAGATCCAAAGAGTCAACTACAAATAACTTCTTAAGAAATCTCAATAAAGTCTATCAATCTCCTTGCTATTAAAAATCCATTTATTTGAACTTTACACAATCTTGAATGTAGATATATTGAGATAAAAAAGAAAAATAAAGTCCAAAAAAGCATAACAATAAAGGTTGCTTGAGAGAAAACACTTTGAAAAAACCATAAGATTCTGATACCATGTCCATGATTTAGAATTACATATTTATATATACCTTAAAGTAAGAAAAAAAAATCTCTAAGAATAAAGATTAATATCTTAAAATTTGACACTATCAATCTCCTTGCTATTAAAAACTCATTTATTTAAGCTTTACACAATCTTTAATGTAGATATATTGAGCTAAAAAAAAGAAAGATATAGTCCAAAAAACACAACAATAAAGGTTGCTAGAAGAAAAACTCTTGAAAAAAACCATAAGATTATGATATCATGCCTATGATTTAGAATTACATATTTATATACACCTTAAAGTAAGAAGGAAAAAAACTCTAAGAATAAGGATCAATTTCTTAAAATTTTACACTCATTGAAGAAAAGAAAACAATCTCTCCTAATTATCTTAAGAAAGGAAAAACAAATGTGTCTCCTAAAATTTCGCTCTTTTAGAAAGAGGTAACAATCACTTAGGATCTCACAATCTTTGAAATATCAAAAACACTCAAATTAATTTTTTAAATAATATACAACTCAACAATGATTTGTATCTTTCCATCATGTCAATTTTTAAGCCAACTTAATTTTATCAATTTAGTTTGACTAAAGCTATCTCAAAATTCTCCCATAAGAAAAGGCTACTGAGAGCTAGATATTTGCAAGTCATCATATGATCTTGTTCTTTTGAATTAGAATAGTAATACTTGTCATGCTTTTAATAATAAGTAGCTAAGAAACTTGCACTCTTATATCACCATGGTCAATTCAAAGGTACATTATAAATGTGAGGCTAATTGATGCAAGAGCATTCAAGAATGGTCTAGTACATGGAGATAATCACGAAGCATTAATATTTGGATTGCATGGGCTAAATGCAAGAGACATCACTTTTTATGGGATAAAAGAGAAGGTAGTTGGGTTTGGACTAAATATGAGCAACATACTTATGATGACAAAAATTTAGGATATTTTATTTTATTTTCATATTTTTCTATTATTATAATTTTAGGAAGGATAATAATTAAGAAAAGGAATGGAAAGTAGGTTTGTTTGTCACTGAAGTACTATTCTTTGTTTCTTAGTCAAATTAAGTATTTTTGTTTTCTTTGTTTCCTAGCCAAATTAGGCATATTTGTTTTCTAGTTAAATTAAGCATATTTGCTAGATTATTTTTAGTAGAATTTTAGTATCATTTTCCTATTCAAAAACAATGAAGCTTAATACCTCTATAAATAGGGAGCATTGTAATAAATAAAGCAGATTTTAGGCAATAAAATTCAGGTTGAGGTTTTTTTTGCAAGTACTTATATGTGTGTTTTTGTTTCTTATATTTCGAGGTTAGGAATGACCATTGGGTGAACCTATTTGATCCTATGGCTTTAGAAGGGTTAAACACAAGTTATTTTCTATCTTTTTTCTATGTCATTCAACTCTTATAACAAAATTCGATTAATTTTAATTCTAATCAAACAAAACATGTTAAGATTTATTTTTTTAAGTAACCAAACACATTAGGTGGTATCAGAGTTGTGTTTTGAAATTTCCTTAAGCATCAAAAAATTTTGGTTTGTAACTTCTTGAATCTAGTTTGTGATTTGTAATATGAACAATGATGAAGCATTGAAGAAGTTAATCAAAGAAGCTATGGCCAAGTAGGTGGCAAAACTGACCAAGTCTCTTGGACAACGCGTGAAACTAGCCAAAGAAAAAGTATTTAAGAGACTAATGATAATATTAAAGGCATGGTTCATTGAGTTATACAGTATAAGGGAGGAAAAAGTGAAGCCAAGTTTGAAGAGTTGGAGAATTTTAGCAAAACTAGAGTCAATTTTCTTCGAACCTTAAGAACCAATTTTGATGATGATCGTGAGCTTAAATTTGAACTTTTGAATTTTGATGGGAGTTTAGAGCCCAAAGATTTCCTTGAGTGGTTGAGGAAAACTAAAAGGATCTTCAAGTACAAAGGATTTGATAACAAGAAGAAGGTCAAGGTGGCAACTATCAAACTCTCTAAGTTTGTAGGTATTTGGTATGAGAATCTCAAGGCTAAATGTAGAAAATAGTATAAGGAGAAAATAGGCTCATGGGAAATAATTAAGAAACATATAAGGTAGAAGTTCCTTTCCCGAAAATATGAGTGAGATCTCTACATATGTCTCGCTATGGTCAAACAAGAGAACTTGCATGTGGAAGTATATATTAGAGATTTTGAGAAGTTCGCCTTACTTTGTGACATGTAGCATGCTTCATTGGAGGTTTGAACCCTTCGATAGTTGATTAAGTGGAGGTTTCGACTTATAACACTTTTAAGTAGGCAGTGTCACTTTGCTTTTAAGTTTGAAAAACAAAAGAAGAGGACTATTCGTGAAACGATTGTTAATGGCAATACTAAATACCAAAGAAGATTCGTGACTAATGAAAGCAGCATTAGGGCAAAAGAAAAGGTGGGTTCGAGTTAACAAGGGGCTAATTTCGACAAGAAGAAAGAGAATAATGTTATTCAAATGTCCAACCTCAATCGTAAGAAAATATCAAGCGTAAGTGTTTTAAGTGCTAAAGGTTTGATCATTATCAATATGAGTGCCCTACCAAGCAAGTCTTGACGATTCAAGGGATGCAAAAGGTTAGAAATCTCAATACGACTCTATTTTACCCCACAAGAAGGTGACATCAAGGATGAAGTTGTTAAAAATTCAAAAGTGGTAGTTGATGAGGAAGGGGAGTCATTGATGATTAGATGTATCCTAAAGGCTAAAAGTGTTCCCTTAAATGCACAACAACATAAGCAACTTTTCCACACACAATGCATAGTTAATGGTAAGCTTTGTAATTAATTGTGGATAGTGGAAGTTGTACTAACATTTCCTTTTTGTACTAACATTGCCTTAACTTATTTGGTTGAGAAACTAAACTTGTCTACAAAGAAGCATCTTAGACCTTACTGCTTAAGATGCTTAAACAAGTGGAATGATCTAAAGGTAACTAAACAAGTTATGTGGCATTTTTTATTGGAAACAAGTTCAAGGACAAGATTCTTTATGATATAACTCCAACGGATGCATGACATATTCTTCTTGGGAGACCACGACATTATGATAAGAGGGTAAATCTTGATGACTTTAGAAATTCTTATTTGGTCAAGAAAGATGAAAAGTGAATCACTTTATTGTCGTTACCATCTTCTAAACTTTGCAATATAGAAAAAAGCAAACCAAGTAAGGATGTTGGATCCCGAATCCTTGGGTAAGCTAGGACTATTAAATAAGAAAATCTTTTTGGCAATTAGCTATGTGTAAAGCAAAGAAGAAGTTATGGA
>JAOTBA010000008.1:1877843-1903476 GCA_025629845.1 Erythroxylum squamatum
GGTGGAATCCACGATTCGAACCCATGACCTCAAGGTTTTGTTTCACTTTAAGTGAACGCCTCTCACCATTGAGCCAATTGGCCGGTACCGAGGTTGGGTTCCAGGTACCGATCTCCGGCCGGTACGGTACCTTCCGGCCGGTACCAGCCGGAACGGTACGGAACCCAAAACATTGCTGTTTGGTTCACTTCTGTTTTTTTTTTAGATTTTTAGTTTTTATTTTATGTTTTTTCGTACAAAAAATTAAAAGCATGTTTGGTTGAGATTTGTAATATAAAAACTGAAAACAAAAATCAGTTTAAGAATCTTACTTTTAGAATATCAAAACATCTTTCAATAACATTTCTTAATGAATAATGTCTGTAGTTAAATAATTTATGTAGACCTTGATGTCTTCCTCTTCCTCTATAGTCTCTCAAATAATATCTTTCACCTCAATAGGGTGAAAGAAATCCAGGCATATTAATCTAGCCTGAATCAACTAAATAAAACTTAACTAACATATAAAAAACACAATATTAACAAAAAGATATTAAAAATGAATTATAATTACTATGTTTATTTAAAATAATATAATACCATTTTAAGGCATAGGAATTTGATTTGTTGGATTTATCAGAACTCGAGAGTCATTTGTTGTACATTCTCATCCAGCCATTACTTATGTAAAACGCATGTCAAATGAGCAACAATACATAATATTTTAAGTTGAATTAATTTTTTTACCCCTTAATGGTATTTATTCATCGGTTGGAACATATGCATCAATATGTGTACCATCTATTGCTCCTATACAATCTTAAAAATTAAAATTTATGTTAAAATAATTATTAATCATAAGGACATAATTAAAATAGTAATTAAATATATTAATGTACCTAAGAATATGAGAAGAATTTTGAATTATGTTGAATTTCAGGAGGTGTATTAGTAACAGATGATGGAGTGATGACTCTTTTTGCAAGACGATTAACTGCATATAAGACTTTACGAAAGTACTTTGAAAGTGAAGAATCATGAAAAGCCTTCACAACTTTTCCATATTGAATACTTTGAACACCTAATTCATCTAAGGCAATGTTTGGTTAGGGGTTTAATAATGGAATGAAATAAAATGTAATATTATTTCATCGTTTGAGAAGAGGATTTATAATAAAATGGAATTGAATGGGATGAAGGAGGAGGGTTTCATATTACATCTCATTCCATCATGAACAGTAAAAATGAAAACTTTCGATTTGAGAGGTTTATGATGAAATGTAAAATGATAAACAACTTTGCACTATATTACATTATAAACCCTTCATCCAAACAACATTTTACTATATTAAATTGTGAACTATTCTATCCCTCCCAAACAACAATTTTCTAATATTACATCCATTTACATTCCATTCCATTATAAATCATTCAATTTCATTAAAAACCTTACATCCAACCAAACATAAATGTAAGGAATTCAAAAATTCCATCATTATGTTAGACTCCTGAGATCTGTTCTCTGCAGTGGATGATGTTTCACACATTTTTTCTCAAGTAAATCATTACTCCTTTTTTTTTTGTTCATCAAGTGTAAGTAATACCTCTTCTACAATGCTATAATGTGTCTTCTTTACCTTCTTATTCTTAGGAGATTTCTTTCTCTTATATGGAAAACTTATATCTTGATCTTCTTTTTCATTATACGAGTAATCTTCATCAACATCATTTCTATGTTTCTCTTTTGTACTATTTAATGAAGATTTAGTTGATGGATGTGGATGCACTCCAGTTGTAGTAGTATCTCAAAAAATATGATACAAATATGAAAATTCCTTATATCTTTTTTTCTTAAATAGGTGAGTCATTTTATGCACATATAATGATAAAAAAGGAATGTGAGAATAAATATTATGTAATATGATATATTAATAAAACAAAGACATATTTTACCTTAAATAATTTTTCTCAACATTCATTTATAACATTAACTTCACCAGTAAAAGAGTTGTAACAAATTCTTGTTTCATTTAGTAAGTTCTTGAAATTCTTCAAACTAGCTCTTTATTCATTATACTTATTCTTCGATTGAATATCAGTATACTCCTTAATGAATTTTGTTTGAAGCATTTCTTTAATATTCTTCTAATCAGACTTGGAAAAGGTGATAGTCGTTCTATGTCTCTTCTTTGCCTCTTCAATTATCAAGGAGATTAAATACATATAATGGTATCATTCTATACTTCATCTTTTTCGTTTATTTCCATACAATCATTGGAATCGTTCGTATTGTTCAAACTTTTCATCACTAAATGTAATCGCATACAAGTAACATCAATCACAATAATTTATACAAAATATTATAAGCTAAATATAGTTTAAAATAAACATGAAACAACTATATTAAAAATTAGACTGCATACAAGTGCATGTAAATGATAAAATAAAAATAAAGGTGTAAAATTGGTTTTATTGGATAAACACATAGAGAGTATGGGACAACAGCTAAAAAATCACGTAAAGAAAAAAACACAGCGTCAACGAGTGATAAAGGAGATAAGATTAAAAGGGTACTTATTTCCATCAACACTTGATTGGTACAATTGTCAACGTGTGATTTGATAAAGTGTTTGGATTGAGAGGACCTCCTCTGCCTTGTTATGTCTTGTCTATCTAGCTTTTCCCAAATTCTCTTCCTCAAATTTTTTTTTCTTTCTTGGATACATAAGTACGTAATGAGTAGATGAGTACCGATTGTCTTTCGCGTGTTTTATTCTATCCGATAAATTTTAACTATTTATTTACATAAATTTTGTATGAGTTTTACATATATAAACGTAAAATTTACGTAAATAAATAACTAAAATCTATGCAATAGAATAAAATACTATAACATTAAACAGGCGATCTATGCAATAGAATAAAATACTATAACATTAAACAGAAGATCTCGCCCCTAAATATATCGTGTTTAAGAGTAGAAAAACCTTCACGTAGGAAACTGCATCCGTAAGTCCTTATATTCCAATGTTTAATGATTTACTTTTTTTTCCTTTCCTTTTTCTGCTTCTCATCATATTCTTCCAGGTCTGTTGACACCAGAACGACTACAACCTCTACATTTTTCAGAACCAAAGAGTCTTTAACATCTGCAACTTCACTCAAGCAACACTTCTCACCAAGCTTAATTCCACCTCTTATACGGTATCTCCCTCTCTCATATTCTTAGCTTGTATTTGTATAATGCACAAAAAGGTCACAAGTTGGAAAGCCTGAGAAGCATTAATTACCTTTAACAACAAGAAATGGCTCAAATTTTGACGTAATTTTATATAACTAATTTAACAATTATTAATTAATATAATTAAGTTTAAAGTTTCTTCAAAATATATGAATTTTATATAAAATTTTATTTAATAATTAAAATATATTTAAAATAAATATTAGATTTAAAAATATTTATTTTAATAAAATAAAATATTTTTATTAATATATATTATATAAGAGATTAAAATAAACTTTTTAATTAAAAACAATTTATTTTTAAGTTTTATTTAATATATAATTATTATCAGTAATAAAAATAATTAAACAAAATTTTGTTTTTATTTGAAAAAATAAAAACTTAACAATAAAAATAAAAAACTAACCACAATCAGCTACTTAGTTTCTTTCTATTTTAATAATTTATACAAATATAATACGTTTATTTTTATAATCTAATTTATTATTAATAAAACATATATTCTTTAATTGTGATAAATATAACTTAATCATTTAAATTATTTTATAATTAATTTAAAGTTTTAAACTTTCTAAAAGAAGTTAATAAAAAAAGTATAGAGTTTGAAGACATGAATATGATAATTTGCTTTTCAAGATTGACTCTATTGATAGAAAAAAAATTAAAATAAATTTACGTGCAAATCTTAATTTATGAAATTTATTAAATAATTTATTCAATATATAATAATTAGCTAATATTATATATTTTCATTTTTACCTTTCAAAAAGAGTAGTTTCTTTGTAGTGATGCAATGATTGTTCAATCCAATTATCCGGTACCAAACATGATTCCGGTATAATAAATTAAATATTTGTTTTAGGTCATCAATAAGCTATAAGACGATTTGTCCTTTTCTAAGGAGGCTACTCCACTTGCATGATGAAGATGAAGATGAAGATGAAGATGGAGGAGGTGGTGTCGTGGGGGTGTGGTTGTTGAGACTGAAAGGGAGACAAAAAGGAAAGCACATTTTTATCATGCGGCTTATATATCAACAACCAATACGATTGATGATCATAAAGCAATAGAACCCACATAATTGACACCAAAACCGAAAAACAGAGAAAAGGCAAGAAACATAGAGACTGATACCTATAGAATTTGAGCATGATCGTTCGAAAATTTAGGCAAATTAATCGGGTTTAAACCCATAATTAGCCCATATATATATATTGACTTGAAAAACACTTCCCAAAGTAAACCACATCTAATGTAGTTTCAGGGGCATATGGAAACTGCCACACGAGACCTTTACCTCTCCTTCTGAGAGATCCTTGTTGTCCTTACCTTTGATCTTTCAACTATTTGGTAGGTTCTCCGCATATCCAAGCATATTTCCTCTTTTTAGTTCAAGTTCTTTTTTCTTGTTCTTGTTAGAGTAGAAATCATTGGTTTTTGTTCCTTATTAGTATTGAAAGGTTGAAGCTTGCTTGGTTATTCTAGATAACGGATATTCGGAGTTTTGCACGTTGAAAAGCCGTAGTTTTTGTGACGTTTTTGTTTATAATCTACTTTGGATACATCAATTTTGGTTCTTTACCCATTGGGATTGTATTCCAGTTTTGTTCACTAATCCAAAGTTTGAAGCTTTAAGCATTGCATATTTTGGTGGGTCGATCTATTTAGTACTTAAAAGGTTGATCTTTTCTTATACCTGGGACGATAAACGGATAGTTCTTTTTTTGTCCTGGGGTTTTGTGTGGTTTCTGGGGTATTCATGGTGTGAGGGGAGCCATCGTTATGTTTAGAAGGCAACGAATTTTACGTCTGCTAATCAACCAGACCTATTCTCTTCATACCCGTTACCGCCGCCAGATGATCATGGAAGCTTTAACCCGAAACGATCCTTTCTTCAAAGGATTTCACAGTATGCCTCAGCTGTCGCCGTTTTCTTCGAGAAATATTGTTTCTCTTGAGAGAAGTCTTGGATTTAGGACAAATGGAGGTGTTGGATTGACACTAAAATGCTGCTCTGATCGCCATAAGACTAATGATGACAAGAGAGCTCATGTGTTAACTCCTCACTATCAGTCAGTGCGGGACGTGGAGGCCCGATTGGAAGACAGCTGCACAAGTGTTGGATTGATTAATGGTCACTCGGCGTGCCAAGGAGGGATGCCTCTTGCATTCCAGGACTATACTTTGACAGAAAAAGTTATGGTTGCTGTTGATGTTGATGAGGGTATATAGCTACTAGCTTTCAATATTTTCCTTGTGTTGCATCAATAATGAGAAATGCTTGTTTAGTAATTCTCTTGAATAAGGCAAAGCTCTGAAAGTTTGCATTCTTTTCATTTTGGGATTATAGCTGCTACACTGATATGAGTTCTTTCTTGTGCTTTGTTTGCAGTTCTGGGTAACTTCTTATCAGCTTTAAACAGATTTATTGCTGATCGCTATTCTTCAAATCATGAAGTATCGGAGTATCACGTCTATGAGTTCTTCAAGGTGTTGCATTCATTATTCCTTGCTAGTTAATGGAGTTGTTTCTTTGTATGTGGAATTTCTGAGCCACAAATGAATGATGAAAGT
Organism: Erythroxylum squamatum; assembly: GCA_025629845.1. NCBI lineage: Eukaryota > Viridiplantae > Streptophyta > Magnoliopsida > Malpighiales > Erythroxylaceae > Erythroxylum > Erythroxylum squamatum. The sequence continues at coordinate 1,883,641 of JAOTBA010000008.1, forward strand.
GAAACTGATCAGTTGGATGGCGCTCAATAATATAAAGCTAAAATTTATTTGAGTTTAGAAATATTGTTATTGGTCCAACGAACATATTTTCCTTGGAGTCTTGCAACTAGCACCAATCCTCAAAATTGTTTCCTTGCAATTGATAGTTTTGGTTATGATTATTTAATTGTTTTATTCGTCACTGGAGATAGTTAAACGAGTTTTTATAGTTATACTTTGACGTCAAGTTCATGCACTCAGCTGTTTGAGCTGTGAAATCTGCCTTAAAGGACTCTATAGCTGACTGTTAGACTCGTTTCTTATCACACACTCTTCTGATTCTGTGTTTCTTTAATGCCTTTGTACGCCCCCAATACGAGAAGTCATGCAATGCTTATTAAGTTCAGATAACATGTCTTTAACTTGTCGAAATAATTCTGAAATCTGAACCATTTTCGAAAAGTTTATTCTGTGGCCACAATTGGCTGTCTAGTCAGCACTTTTATTTTATTTGAGAGATGGTTTTCTGCTTTTAAGACTTTCACTGTTGTTTTCTAACCCATCTTAAGACATTCTGGTTACCCAAGTGTGAAGGTTTGGTTCTACATGTGCATTTTCACTCTTAAGTTGTTGGTTCTCTTTTCAGTTTACACTCCTGTTGTTTGAAGCAAGGTTTTCTTTGGTCTTTGCATTCTGATTCTGACTTATTCTTTATTACAGATATGGAAGTGTTCCCGAGATGAAGGTATCACTATACTCATATATTGCTTTACTTGTTCTCTTCAACTTGCTAAGCTCAGTTAAGTTTCAGCTTCAAATATTTTGTTTCCCTTACCAGCTTTGTTTAGGGCCCAACTTTCCATTGAGTTGTGAGGCTAGATCTCCATGTTACTTCACAGTACTTTCTTTGCAAGTGTGTGTTAACTATTTATTGTAGGTTTGTTCCTGGTCCTTCATGTCTTAGAATTAGGCCGTCTATGTGGACTATTTCTTTCCTGTGTTTTGGATCCCTTGTCTTGATAAAACTCAGCATTTGGAAGTTGGATGATCCGGAAGGAATTCATCTTTAGAGTTGATTTGATATGCATAAATCTCTCAAGAAGATGTGTTTATTGGGAAGCCAATCTCTGAGATACATTGAGTGACCAGGAAAAGTATAACGTGCCGCTTCCTTTAGTTGCATGTTATATTTGCCATGTTAGATGGTCACCATAATGGAGAATGATGAAGGTCTTGGTTGTGATTGTAATTTTTTTTAAATGGATTTGTACAAAATAATCTTCTCATTCAAGTGTAGGCTTCACTTCATTTTGCTTATTTTGGACAAGAGATCTGTTTGTTGCAAATATCTTGTGAAGTTGTTTGGAGTAGTGAGGAATTATTTCAGAATGATGGTTTTCTTTCTGTTTCAGCTGATATTCGGGTCCATGAGTTCTTTAAGACACCATATTTCAAGACTGGGATTCACCCAATTCCAGGTGCTCAGAGGACTCTGGATAAGTTGTCAAGATTTTGCAAACTATCAGTTGTAACGTATGTATCTGTAGCATATTGCATATCCTCAGGTACTATGACATGACTGGAATTTACACAGTTCTTGTGTGTATAGGTCCCGGCAAAATGTTATCAAGGATCATACAATTGAGTGGTTGGAGAAGCACTATCCAGGAGTTTTTGAAGAGATTCATTTTGGAAATCATTTTGCACTAGATGGACAGTCTAGACCAAAGTCAGAAATATGCAGGTTGTCCCTTGCATCTTTCCAATTTTGCTAAGATGCTTTAAAGATTTCTATCTTTGTTTCTCTATCTTATATTCTGCTTGAGTTGTTACTGTAACTATAGAATTTATTTCACTGTGATAAGTTGATGTACGGAAAAAAAGGTTAGGCCAGCAAATTCAATCTAACCTAAATAGGAAAACCTTATGAAAACTAGTCAAATAAGTAAACATAAATTATTAAATCCATATATGCTCCTGCATCATTAGTACCTGATATCACCAACTTTGTTTGCCTTTTGAGGACTTTTATGCTTCTAGCCCTTGTATGATTATTATTTGGCGTAGAATTGTTCTGTCCAGCAAGCTTATCTAAACTTTACCTAACAGGTCTTTAGGTGCAAAGGTGCTGATTGATGATAACCCAAGATATGCCATTGAGTGTGCAGAAGCTGGAATCCGGGTTTTACTATTTGACTATGAAAACTCATACCCTTGGTGCAAGACAGATTCAGTTGATCAGCACCCTTTGGTAACTAGAGTGCATAACTGGCAACAGGTTGAGCTAAATCTAGAATCATGGATTCTTTAGTTGACAACTCGTTTGTGGTGAGACCGGACAACAGATGGCCTCTTCAGTTAGCTGTGTATTACTCCGATCCTCAAACGTTGATGGTTAGTATTGAAAAAGATCAGCCAATGACATACTACTGCATTCTGGAGGTGCAGATCAAGGCTCTAATGCATATCATTACGAGTAGGTAATGAGCTCATAAATTTCTGTGTTTATTTGACACAGGAAATAGGAGAGTAAGAGGATTATCCAATTCTTTTATTGCAAAAATGTGATATTGGAGAGACTGGGCAAATATTTTTTATTAGTGGTCATTAAACCAACTGCAGGCAATGTAACTTCACCGCTGCAGTTTGTCTTTCCACTGCCAGATTCTGGTTGTTTGATTGAAAATATCCTTCCAAGATCCAGCCTCATTTGAAGTACCGATTAATCATTAAATAAAAATTAAAGGTTTTGATTTACGTCTGTGTGTTTGTGGATCGATGATTGGATAATCTTCTTAGTTATTACTACCAGGTTCTCTCAGGCTTGAGAAAGATAACAGGGAACTTGATCTTAATATTATTGACCGGTGTTTAACTCAGATATACGACACAAGTGCCTGTCAGGCATCAATCCTGCATCGTCTGCTCTGCAACCAGTATAAGCAGATAGGTGATATAAGGGTTTTTTCTATTTTGCTTCTTCCCTTGCAACTGGTAGGGCCTGCAATTTACTTCATCCAATATTAGTATTGTCGAATTTATGAAGTATGCGTGACTGGGAAGAGTAGTCTGTTTAGAACGGTTTCAAGCTGACAAGGATAACTGGATCAGGGCAATTTACTAATGCGAAATGGTTCTGAGCTTCCATTGTATCTCTGAGTCTAACGGCCAAAATTTTCCGATCATACGAGTCACAGGCTTACCTAAATATGGCAATTATTTGGTGAGTTTGTCAAATAACACCAATCTCTGGTCTGTCGAAATAAACCATGTGGGTCCCTTTTCATCGGCTTCAGATCCTCTGGTCCACTTTTCATCAGGGACATGGTATTTACTGTGGATGTGGAATCATACAAGTTCCAAACAGGTATACAGGAAAAGGACCAGATTAGATTAATGTTTCAGAATACAGCAGGACAATCAACTTAAAGGAAACGCAATCAACTAGGCAGTGTAGCTTTCAATATCAGAGATTTAAGCCTAAAGGAAAGTCATTTCAATTTCACAGGAAGTCCTTGTTTCCTAGTTAAACCTGTTCTATACAACCATTATCACAATCCCACAATCAAAAGGAAACATGAAATTTCCACCTATTTCCGTTTTTATTTATGCCTGAAAAGGACATTTGTCACAACACTTTCGGTCACTCTACCTTCTCCGTGAACTTGATGCCATAGGCTTGTAAGATATGTAGCCCTGCAAGAGCACAACAAAGCACAAACGATCATCGAGTACAGAAGATTCAGGACCGGATCTATAGACACACATACATATACATACATAACACACACACACACACACACACACACATATATACATATATGTATACCTGGCTCGTAGACTTCAGGTTGAATGGGCCTTAACACACCTCTTGTCTTGATCTTGTTGTCAAGTAAGAGCTGCAGAGAAAAGTTGTCAAGGTTAATAGTCGTAATCAAATGGTATGTCCAGGTGACCAGGAAGCATGAGAGTGTTAAAGTACCAGTGCTCCAATGGCTGCAGGAATACCAACAGTAAGGGCCATGGCAGTGGTTGTTTTGCCATTTTCTGTCTTCCCAAATTCCAACAAAGTCCCACTGTGTTTCTCTGCAGGGCGGCCATCTGGGTATTCTACTTCCACTTCATGGTGCAGAAGTACCATGTCCTGCTCAAAATTTTGACATTATATTTCATTCATAATAAATATGAAACAAGTATACTTTGATTGCAAGTTATTTTCAGAAAAACCTAAGAATGATTTGTCTTTATTCTGATTATTTATCCGATCTTTAAATAAATTCAATCTATTTATAAATAAAAATGAATATTCTTGTTTAACAGTAGAGAATGAAAACAAGCATCTAAGTGCATTCTTGTTATAAAAATCTAAAGAACAATCCACCAACTCAACTTGTTCCATGTTAGAATAGGCAAGCCTCTCTTCCATGCGGAAGCAGGTAACATCAAGTGCACTTTGATGGGAGGCAGGAATTTCTGTCTGCTCATGAAGTCCTAAAAACCTATCGGCATGGAAACAAAAAGAAACAAATTTCAGGCAGTTTCTGAAACTACTTTTTCAGGCTAACAAAGCAATTTGACATGGTAAATATTGCTTGCTGTTAATCAGCAAGTTAGAGTAGCTTCTTACACTATGGTTTTGGCGGCCCGTACTGCAATTTCGTGAACTTTGCAATGTTCCAGGTTCAGAATCCTTTCAGCTATCTCCTCCTCTCCCAGAACATGTCTGTCCTGCCCTTCACTGTGAATTGCTAGTAAGTTATTCAGGAGAGCTTTAAATGTCGGCCTCTGTCCGTTGGCAAAAACTGGATGGTATCCGGCATTAAACAGTCCAACTCTTGCCAGTGTCCCCATTATTTCGCTAAATCCTACGACCAAGTTCAAACAAACCGTTAAGGTTGACATTGCAGGAATAAAAGATTGATCAAATATAACATTATATTTCATTTCTCCTGTAAGGAAATCACCAAATATAGTAACGCCACCATTGCAGATTTTACCTTCATGACCTGAAAAGTTAGCATGTTTGAAGAGTGAAAAGCATGTTTTTACCTTCATAGCGAAGGGTTCCGCGGAAGACTGTTGAAGCTTCATCATCTATTCCATATTGTTTTCCATAAACTAATGAGTTACGGTTTGGTAGACATTCCAGTGCAAAAGCTGGAAGATGAGATATCCGAAATTTGAAAGCTGAATCATAAAGACTGTCACCTGCAGGTATGTTGTGCAAAGTATGACTGAAATCAGGACGCAAAATGTTCTTGGAAGATGCAAATGTCAACATTTCTTCATTCATTACCATGACATGAAATTAAATTAAGAAAAACTTTAGTAAAACTGTAAATTCTTAAACATAGAAAAGAGTTATCGGTTTATGCAAAACATTCATGTAAAATGAACCATTAGGCATGTGGTAATTGGTTCATGTTTGACAGCCTACCATCAACATGTACAATTTCACCATTAGAACAATAGGTTGCAGGGTTGCGTCCGGCTCGGATGGCTCCAGCAGGACTCCAACTGAAATACAAGAATACAGCTGAAAGTTAAAATCAGTTATATGCTCAGAAAGGAAAGTTAAATGGCAATCACGTGTATTGGTCTGCGATAGAGTATTTTAGACTCACATTTCTGAAACTGCTTACATATGGGAAAAAAATGAAGAGTCATAATGATCCAAGTGAAACAGACATCAAAATTAGAGAATTCAAGCATTTTTTAAAATTATAACCATCCCATTCAGGAAGCCGTTGCTTTCCCCTCCATGAAAAATTCTATTATGTTTGACAAAAGTCGAGGAAGGCAGATAGCATTAGTTCTTTTCGTTGGTTTTAAGAGTTGCAGGACATACCTGAACTTATATGCTAATGGATTATTTGCTGCTGCTGGAGATGGGAGCCCACCACAGTATGAAGTGAAAGACTTTATCTTTCCCTTCCGTGCATGTGCTTCATCAATCATCTTCATTGCCATCATATGATCTGAAGAAAATACGGTTCATTTGTAAAGCATGTCAGCAGAAAGTGATTCAGAAAAATGATCACCATCTCCGGGGGATTAAAAGTTACCTATTCCAGGGTCCAAACCCATTTCACCAAGAATTGTAATATCTGCAGCTTTTGCCTCTTCATCCAGTTGAGATATAGCATCATCAACATAACTTGCTGTAACAAGGTGTTTTTTAAGCTGCATAAAAGGAAATGTAGATTACTAATTAGCCCTGGGCTCAGGATTCGTTCACTATTTGGTTCATCAAACTTTCGAACATCTTTTGGTAAGGTACAAACTTAATGATTATGATTAACACCATAAAGTCCAGATTACCTTGATACATGCATTTGCTATGATAACGTGGCAGCTAGCCGGCAGTAAGCTGATGACAACCTCGGCCTGCACATCAGCCAGAAATTACGAACAAAGGATCAACATATACTGCTCTTATCATGGTCACCGGAGAAAAGATAAATGTCCTATGTTGAAAATTATGTGGATTTTCAAATACATTAAAACAGAAATCTTTAGTATTTCTGTTCATTTCCTAAGTCTAGCATCTTCTATCAGAGAATGTGGAGGTCATCCTTAATAACTACAATATACTCCAGTTGATTCACAAAATTCGCTACAAATTTAGAAGATCACAAGTGAAATCGTCACTTAAAGCTGCTAGTACAGCTACTTCATTCTCGTCTTATGAGATGACAGTTCCATACAAACTGGAAAGAAGATTCTACCTCTGAAATATACTTGCAAAGACTTTCATTATCCATCACATCAAGCTGAACTGCCATGGCATTGGGAATTCCACTAATGGTCTGCATAATTTCAGATGATACTCATGCTAATTAAACACAAACCAACAGAGGAGAAAGTCCCCTAGTTACATATGGCAGTTTTTGCCATGTAAAAGTAGATGGTGAAAGCCTAAAGCTTTCAACAGGCTCTTATTGAGTTTTTGTCTTCACTATAATTATACCTCTTCTGCATCCTTTAGATATAGAGATGCAACATTAACTTGGACGCCATTTTGCTCTTCAAAGTCCGTATCGCAACATGTTCTGTACCAATCATGAGATGAGAGGTTTTCCAGTGATGCTAAGAACTCAGCAGCTGGTCTACAGACACGACCTGCCCCAATGATAAGAATTGTATTCCTATTTTTTCCACCATATTCCTTCTTGATGCAATTCTCTTGAATTTTCTCCAGTTTGAAGGAAATTTTAGTAGCTTCTTTATTTAGAGATACATAGCTTTCATCTGGATTAGCAAGAGAAGTTAAAGAATCAATAATTTGATCCAAAATAGCCTCATCATCTGCACCAACCTGTTTCAAGCATAAAAATATTATGGTGAAAGTTGCATATGAAGCAATGCACTGAGAAGAATTAAGCAAATGTTATAAGTTTCTATCAATAAGCTGACTCAACTGTTTTTCTACTTACATTGAGTTCTGAGAATGATAATTCATCAGCACTTTGACCAACTTGACAATTAACCAACTTAAATGAGCCACCTGCTGCCTCAATTATATCCAAAGCTTCATTGATCAGAAATTGATCAAATAGGTGACCACTCAAAGATACCTGTCAATTATAATCAGAATGAGCATAACAAAGGAGGAGTTTCTGCTCTTAAAAGATGCAAATCGAGAATGTTTTAGCTGAACCTCTAAAGCAAGGAACTTACCGATACATTGAACTTCTTTTCACTTGAGTGCGAATCTGTGTTTTCTGCTATATCACTGCAGGTCAGGAAAGTTCTTATCAGCGAACAAAATACAGGCTAAAGTAAGATGCCATACTAGTTTATGACCACGAATTCGAAGATAGGTTTCTTTCATGACTTGAAGCTTCACATCTAGATGGATATATGCAGATGTATATGCCAAGTATTAAAGCTTCTTTAACTTCTCATGTATATCCCTCTTAGATTACAGAGGAACAAGAATTGTTTTGAATTGTCTTTCCAAGATAATGGAGTCCCTCTTAAACTTTCTTCCCTTTTCTTTTCCATGAAACTACAAATGCCAAACTTTTGGGTTTCAGTTTTCATCCAAGGTCTCTAGATCACATATATTGAATGATCAGTTCATTCAGTTCCGAGGGTTTCAGTTTTCAGCCAAGGTCTCAAGATCACATATATTGAATAATCAGTTAATTAAGTTCTGAAAATTAGAGATAGTACTAAACCGAGCAAATGCAGTTAAAAGAAAATCATGAGGTCCTCTGGAAAGAAAATTCACACTGATTGTCTGCAAGTAATATTGATTGGAAGGGATGAACTACAAATAAGCAAAAACAAACTTACTCAGGATCAGAGAGCCGCATCCTCGGAATATATTCATACAAAGGTGTCAGTGTTCCCTGATGGGCTATGCAAGCCCTCCTTAGATGCGCAGGTAAGTTAGTGATGTCAGTTGTAAAAGCTAAGGAGTGCATGAATTGGGATAGAACATCTCCAAAATACTGAGAAGCCTTTATAAGATTGGACAGTATGATGTCAGCACCAATTTTAGTCAGAAGTAATTAGTCAATATTAATATTGCATGTAAAAAGCTGGAACAATGGACAGATAAATGAACATAATAACAAACCTCTTTAGCAAATTGTGTGGGAAGAATATCAACTGATGAACAAATCACACCATTGCCGTCCATGTCATAATCGTAAGAATCATTTAGAGGATCATATCTGCCAGACATAAAACATCCAGTTCATTGTCAGGTTATTTCTTTTCTCCTTACTAAACAATATGAGAGTTAACTATTGTTCCTTCCCTATATAAGAATTTTATCTACATTGCCTCCTGTCAACTTCTGGCTGATTTTAGGTTATAATAATGATGTCAAGAGTTATAAAAATAACACAATTTTCGTAATGATAACCATTTTGTCATTATCTAGCTAGAGAAGGAAACCCTGCACATAGAAGGAAAAATCAACTTGTGCGAAGAACCATTAAGCAGTGAAACAGGAAGTTATGAAAAGTAGTACCTGAAGAAGGGTGAGTCAATAGACGTAGTTTGGTTAACAAACTCTATAGAACCCCCAATATCACATGTTATGTCTGCAACTCCAACCAGGGGGCAACCTTTTCTACTTAGATGTTGAAGCTGCAGGCTACTCAGCAACCTTGGAAACCTTCTTTCCCAGTACATACAATTCACTGCAGTTAATCAGTGGAAATGTTAAAAGATGTCTAAATAAGTGCATTAAGAATGGAAGGTAATTACAAACTTGGCATATAAATGAGAAGTAGGAAAAGAACTGCAGCTTTTCAATTGAAAATTGTGCATGTAGGCAGGGACGGATCCAGAAATTTTTTTAAGTGGGGGCAAAATTTTATTTTTAACGGAGGCAAAATTTTAGTTGGAGCAAAATTTTTTTTTTTTATGGGATCAAAAGTTAAAATAATAATTTTTCCATGTGAAATTTTTTGGAGGCAGTGGGGGCAAGTGGGGTAGCTCCGTCCCTGCATGTGGGAACTTTTGTAAGTTAAAGGATAAATCATATAGTTGATCAGCATTATAATAAATTACTGATTGTTAATCATTTTCTTTTCTTGACCATTCAGGTTTTTCAATACCAGAATCAACTTGGACATCTTAATTTCTACCGGAGATCTCATACAGTTTGCCTTCATTCTGCTTCATCACGTACCAATAACAGATGCATAAGACGCTATTTTTTCATGGAAAGTAGGTTTGTAGTGTTCCGGATGTGCATAATAATCCACCTGAAATAATGAAAAAGAAGTTTCCGATCAGCATATCCCCTTTTAACAAAGTCTGGACAGATTCAGAGAAAGCATAAGCTAACTTTCCAAAGAAATTACTAACTTCAAAGAGATACCATCATTAAACATTTTATATACCTATCCTTGGGGAATAATAATATAACAGGAGTTAATTAAGAGCTACAGATCAAACTAGGGATGTCATCTATGTATATACCTTTCTCATATATGTATATGCAGAACCTGAAGGAAGAACCTACTTACTTTATCAAATGTCTTTGAAGGATCCATATGTTCAACCATGTCTTGAGAAGTGACAATGCAACCATATACTTGAAAAACTCTCTTGGATGTCCTTGCTGATGGGCTTGCACCCCTGGTCTATGCGAAAATAAGAACTTGAATGAAGAAACTTGGCCGAACGTAAACGTCAATGGATACCAAAAATCTATAGAAACAGAGGTCTACCAGTTTAAGTTGTTGCTGACAAATAACATACAAGAGAAATGATGATTTAGGAATATAGGGGCTGCCCACATAAAAATAGTTGGCCAAACATTTCAATGCGACCATCTGAGTATTCAAGAGTAGAGTGAACCAGTTGAAACACTGAAATTTAAAAGGATGCAGTGTACCATTCATCATTTCTCATTGTCTCAAACTCACTTTTGCAAATAGTTGTGGAAGTTCGCTTGGAGCTACGAAAGTGTGAGGAAGGAGTTTAAATATCTCCTGTGCACCTTGAGAAACTATTACAGGGAAAATTGTGAACCTCTGTCAGCTTTTCATGATTCAAACAGTCAGTACATAAAGTACAAGCAAAAAACGATAGATTTTGATTGCTAAATTGTAATCTATTGTACCATTTCCTGAACCAGTGAATATAAAGACCAGAGGGCAGATTCCCGATGGTAGTCCAGAAGTTGCTATCTCTTCACCCACAGAAATAACAGCAGCTTTAGCAGCAGCCAAAGAAGTATACATATAAGGCGCACCTAGTGAGAGGAATGGGGTCGAATATCCAAGGCTTAAATACCCTGAAAATTGGTGATTGAAAAAAGAAAAAACTGTGACAATATACTCCGGCAGGTACATGACCTCAAAAATCATGATACTTCAATCAAAGCATAACTGCAAAGTCAGTTGAAATAGGAATTCTGGATACTGAAGCTTACTCTGTCCCAATCCTCGCAGGAAGTCAACTAATCCTGCTCTACCGGCATACTTCCCAAAAGCAAGTAACCTTCTGCCAGTCTCCCCAACAATAAGCTCGTAATCATACAACGATACCTTCTCAGCTAGAATCTTCAATTCAAACAGAAAAGTAAAGATCCAAACTTTATTATCCCCAGCAAGTGAATGCTCATAAGCAAGCAAGCTATTCATAAGATCACCTACCTTATCTAACAAGGGCATGTTCTCTTTCTGAGCCTTGTGAGTATGGGAAAAGAAGGCATAAGCTCTATCAGGAAGGATCATCTCTAGCTGTGCCAGTGCAAAACAAGCCTGTCAAACTTTCCTGTCCTTCTTCACACACTCCCAAAAACAGAGGAAGAGATCGTTAATTCACTCACCTTTGGTTGTTTGATCCCCAGAATGAGACCGCATTGAGACAAATCATCAGATATCTCACAGCCAACATCCTCGTACATGGCATCATGATGAATTCGCCTTGTCGAAGGCTGCACAATTATGCGAGACACTCCGGTTTTGCCCTTTCCACTGTGGAGTAGCCGAGCGCAATGCGACGGGGTTAGGGGTACTCTTCTTTCCCACTTGTTGACCGACTCTGCAAGGATCCCAACAACGCCATTCCCAAGCATGGTGTATCTCCTTCAGCTCGTCACAGAAGCATCCACAAGTGATGGTCTGCACCAGACAAGAAACCGTCATAGTCTTACGATTCTCTCACCGCCTTTTAACAGCGAAATCATAAGAAAACAAAATATCCCAGATTGGCTAATACGCAGGATTATCCAAGTGTCATTAATTCCCGAGAACGTAAGCAAGAAATCAACCTAGAAAAACCATCGTCCTGTTTAATTGCAACGGAACGTAATAAAGATTTTCGCAAAAAACACCGTTCGCAATAATTACTGAATAAAAGATTTCGATGTCACATCAAAAAAGATTTTTTTTAATCATATTCCGACAACTCTCCATGTCATGGATATGACCAAGCAGAATCAGTCAGCAAAGCGTTTCAGACCTTTTCAGGATTCACCTGTCAGTTTCTCACTCGTCCCATGCCCGTGCAAATCACCATTACACCGACAAGTAGAAAGCTAAAATTTTTCATTATCATCAAGAGAAAGAACAGAGACTATTCCAAGGTCTGACTATTCCAAGGTCTCCGAAGATCAAAGAACATGAATCGGGAAATAATATAAAAGAGAAAACAAAGATGAATCAAGAAATGAACGTACAAGTGCAAGAAACCGTGAAAAGAAGGGTACGCGAATGATTGCCACCTCTCTGCCACTAGTTTCTTTTTTCCTTCACTTCTTAGGCAAGAACTGTCTGTCAGTTTCGTTTAAAACATACAGTTCGTTTCGTTTGGTCGATTCAACACCTAACACCACTGTCAGTGAAACAGAAAGAAAGAGAGAAAATTTTCCCTGGAAACGCGCAGAAATCGAGAAAATTAAGAATCGGATTGTATTTGTTGGATCCGAGACAGAGGTGATTGATAGAACAGAGAATGATATTTCTAATCAGTGCATGATCAGTGTACGTCAGGTTCACTAATATATGGACAGCGATTGCTAACTTTATATAGACAGTCGGATTTGAGTCTCATATTACCCATTAGTGATTAAGATGAAGAAACTAAATAAATGCGTATTTTCAATATAACAAACAAAATTTTAGAAAACTACACCTGTTTATAATTGATTGGAGACTGTATCAATAATGCCAAATTGCCAAGGAATGTTTCAAAATTTTTTTAAAAAAATATCACATCAAACTTATTTTAATTTATTAACTTTTACTCAATTTTTTATAATTAATAAAACTCAAAAACTATTATCACTGTTAAATTAGAGTTCAATCAAATCAAAATTATTTTATGCTAACTTTGTATATGAATTCCAGTTGAGCTTTTTTTTCCGTAATTATTAAAGATAACATAATTTAAATATGTCTAATTTTTCATTTAATTCTCAAACTTTTAAATATTTTAATTAAATGACAAGTTTTTTTATCATTTTTTTAAAACGAAGGAATCCACATTTTCTACCTTTTAAATACGCACTGGATAAATCAACAGGATTAATACAATAGCCTGCAAATTACGCCCACCAAATATCATAGATTAACAAGATTATTGTTAACCAATTATTTTCATAGATTAAAACATCTAATATATAACCTTTTTTATACATTAAATTGGTTTTTAGTTCACGTAAATGATTAGCTGACAATTAATTTTTTTACGTAAATGCTTACATGTTATGGATAAAAAATATTTTGAAAATCAAATTAGTAAAATAGTAACAAAACTAACTTTTTGAAATGGAGATATCAACTAGGTTGAGGTAGGTTAAGCCTGCTGCAATCCTATATAAAGTTAACGGATCAGGCCTGAGTTGACAAAGCCTGGGTCAACTTTGGGCTTTATTTTCCTAAAAAAAAGGGGCTCATGCTGGCATCGAGCCAAGGATTGCCTCTAGCCCTGTTGCTTCTATCTCGGGCCAAATCGAGCCTGTAGTTGGGAGTTCGACCTAATCTATTGTCATCCTTGAACTGAGTTATTAAGGTTATAAAAAGTGTCACTTAATTAAAATTTTTTAAAAATATATATAAAAACTCAAAAGAAATTGTAGATTTTTAAATTTAACAATAAATAAAATATGTATAAAATAGACTTTAATATAAATAATAATTATCATAAATTAATGAATTTCTTATTGAACTAACTTTTGATCGAATTAATGACTCAACGAATTTCATTTAAAAGATTGTTTAAATGATTAATGAAATAATTCTTGTTTCAAATCAAACTTGAGACATAGATGTACCATTTTTGTGAAAAAGTCAAATTATGATTTCCGTGATTAATTAGTACGAGCTCACCACCTTTAGGAGATGACAGCCAAAGAAGGTTATTTGGAATAACCCTACAGGTTTATCAGCTCAAGGTTTCTGACTTTAGACATTGGGGTCCAAAAACGGGATCTAACAATTAAACTTTAAAAAAATAAAAAAAATTATTGTAATCATATTCGGAACGTTATTTTTTGAAAATTTTCTAGCGGACCCCTTCAGTCAATTGAAGAGCCCTAGTACGCAACTTCCTGAATTTGTTGTTATGTGTTTGTATTTGGTAGATGCAAGTATCACGTGATTTTCATGTCATGCAACGTGGCAGAATTCGATAAGGATTAGTACAACGATGAGCTATGATCTCATCTGCTGATTCGACGTTGCAAAACGGGACAAGTAATTAGTGTCGTTCTCATCCGATCCACCTTCTTTGGTCGTCAACACACATTTTCGTAGCTTTTGTTTTTTGGACGTACATTGAACAAATTCGTTGCAGTTGATTCAATCATTTTGTAAATTATATAATTTAAATAAATTATTTGATAAATCATTAAATTAATATTAAGTTATAAATTCAATCATTGAACTTTTATTTTTCATTCCGCGTTGGACAAAAGTTAAGTATGACAAACAATTCAAATCATTTAAAGGAATTAAACAATACATTAATAAGTCAGGTCGAGACGAGCCAAGGCCTGGTCCACTACTTTCAGGGCCCAAGTTTAAGTTTGACTAGACTCGAGATAACTTAGTCCAAGCTCGAACTTATTTGCTTGATCTAAATTATTTTTAAATAAAAATATAAAATGATGTCATCGATATAAAAAATGTCAATTTGTTTATATCAGTCAAACAGAAGCCCCAGCTCAAAGTCAAACTCAGGAGTAACATTTTTGAAAAAGGCCGGTTTGAGACTCGTTCAACCCGAACTTAGCGTGTTGATCTTGAAGCAGGGCAGGTCGGGTTAAGTCCGGGCTTAAACATTATCCCTATTGAATAATAATTAAAAAATAAATAAATTTGATAATAAACTATAAAAATTTTGAATTAGTCAAATTTTAAATTAATTTTTTATTTAACAAATTTTTAATAAAATTTTATTTTCATAAGAGAGTAAGAGTAGTTATCTTTAACTTTATTTTAAATTATTTAATTTTTTAAAATTTTACTATATACTAATTTTATAATAATTTAAAATTAATTAAAACTTTTAAAATTTAAGCTCTTATTTTATTGATTTAATCTTTACTAATTTTGCTAATTTTTAAAACATTGGGAATGAATATTTATTTTCATTTTTCAGGGCATCAAATTTCATTATATGGCCGTCTCCTACCTATCAGCCAACCTTCTGCTCCACTGGCTATGGCAGCGCAGTCCCAAATCACTGCAGATAACGCCACTCTTATTTCCGGAAGTAGCACGAGGCTCCATTCATTACATGTGGAAAAAATTTAACTGAGAAAATAAGGAGAATCTTTTTTCTGCAATATCAAGGTCCCCGCTATTAATTGTTGGATTCAAACATGAGAAACATT
The DNA here is from genome assembly GCA_025629845.1 of Erythroxylum squamatum. NCBI lineage: Eukaryota > Viridiplantae > Streptophyta > Magnoliopsida > Malpighiales > Erythroxylaceae > Erythroxylum > Erythroxylum squamatum. The sequence goes on from JAOTBA010000008.1 coordinate 1,898,933, forward strand.
TCTGTATTATGTGTGGTTATGGACCATTCGTACCTTTCAGGATTACACTACTTGGCTCCTCAGCTGCAAACCTTGCGAGTAAAAACAACGTTATCGTTTTGAGGCTCTCCATTGACCGCCTATAAGAGGTTTTACTGTTTTAGAGCTTTCCCAAGCTCAGGTCCACACTATCCAAGCACGTTTCGTTTTCAAGTTCAGCACTTCCCAGATGAGGAACGTTAAGGAAGAATCCCCTTTGAGTTTAAGCTCCAGAAATGGCACTGCAACATCCATGAACAAGAAAAAGCTCTTCGTGAGTCTCTTGCCTTGTGTCCTACTATTCATTGCCATCGTTTGCATTGTGGCTACTGTAGCCTCTAAAAACAACTCCAAGAGAAGCTGCAACCACCACACAGAAGCTCATGCCATCATCAACTCCTCGTACGTGTAGCAACACGTTGTATCCTGAGCTGTGTCTCTCAGAAATATCTAGTGTACCAGATGCTGCGAGTAAAGTAAAGAGCACGAAGGACGTAATCGCTTTATCAGTGAAAATAACCAGGGCTTTGGTGGGGAAGAATTCCTTCGCAATCAAGAGACTCACGTTGGCCGGAACGATTCTGACACACCGCCAAAAGATAGCGATACAAGATTGCCTGCAAATGGCCGCAGAAACGCTTGAAGAGCTAGCAAAGATTCTGAGTGACCTTCATAACTATCCATCTTTGGGAAAGTTCATATCAAGACATGCTGAAGACCTCAAGAGTCTACTAAGTGCTGCAATGACAAACCAAGAAAGTTGCCTTGATGGTTTCTCTCACGACGAAGCTGACAAGAAGGTTAGTTCTCTTTTTTCTTTGTTAGTTTATAAGCTAGACTGTTTATCTGTTCCTACATTAACAGTCATTACGTATTCCTTAATTCCTTCCATGTCAGATTCGTAAATTGATTCAAGCAGGTCAAAGAAAAGTTTTCCGTCTTTGTAGCAACTCATTGGCTATGGTAAAAAACATGACCGACTTAGACATGGCCAAGGAGGGAAGTTCACGTACTTCCGCAAGAAAGTTTGAGGAGAAGAGTGGCACAGAATGGCCTGAATGGTTGTCAGCAAGAGACCGGAGGCTGTTGCAGGGGCGTACGCTGAATCCTAACGTCGTTGTGGCGGCAGACGGAAGTGGTAACTACCGGACGGTGTCGGAAGCAGTGGCAGCTGCACCATCCAGGAGTAGCAGCAGATACATTATAAGGATTAAAGCAGGTGTTTATCGAGAAAAAGTGGATGTACCAAGTAGCAAGACTAACATTATGTTTGTTGGTGATGGAAGCACCAGGACTATTATCACCGCTAGCAGGAGCGTTGGCGGCGGGAGCACAACATTCAACTCTGCAACTGTTGGTGAGTGTTCTTCTAAGCTCATTACAACTTCATCTACATGATTCTTTCTCTGGCTAACGCATGGAGTATATTCTAGATTGGTTTTGACGTACAGAAGTTACATTGACGTGTAGCTTTTCGTTATTTTTTTAAAATTTAGATAATTTGAAGTTTTTATATTTTAAAGTAATTTAAATTTAAAGTACATCAAATTTTAAAAATTATTTTATGTGAAAAAAAATTTAAAATTTAAATAATTTATAAAATAAAATAAAAATAAATTGTGTATTTCATAAATTTTGGTAATTGAGTATCATATATTTACTTAATAATAAAATTAGATTATAATAAACGTTACATTTTTATTTAAATTTTACAATTTTCATATATTATAAAATAGGAAAAAAGTTAAAACTAAAAAAGAAATGAAATTTTCAACTTAAGAACTGTTACAAGATCTATTTCCTGGCAGCTGTTGTTGGGGACGGGTTTTTGGCTTGGCCAGAGATGTAACATTTCAGAATACCGCCGGGACATCCAACCACCAAGCCGTAGCATTGCGGGTAGGATCAGACCGATCGGCATTTTATAGATGTAGCATGATAGCGTTCCAGGGCACTCTTTACGTGCACAGACTACGCCAATTCTATGTCAATTGCATTGTGATCGGGACGGTCGATTTCATACTCGGAAATGCAGCGGCTGTGTTCCAAGACTGTAACCTTCATGCCCGTAAACCAAATCCAAGACAGAAGAACATGGTCACTGCACAAGGCCGCGACGACCCGATGTGATCCATAAATGCAGAATTGGGGCAACTCAAGATTTACTTCCAGTCATCAGTAGTTTGCCTACATATTTAGGCAGACCCTGGAAGCTTTACTCCAGGACAGTCGTGATGCACACTGAAATCAGCAGCATAATTCACCCTGCCGGGTGGTTCGAGTGGGATGGTGATTTTGCACTTGACACACTCTACTATGGAGAGTATCGAAACACTGGAGCAGGTGTGGCACCGCGAACAGAGTCAACTGGAGGGGCTTCAGGGTTGGTTGGGTCGGCTATGCTAGGCCCGAGCTCAGACCCAGAACAGCGTGTGGGCCGATCGGCCTAATAATAAATCATGACCTAAACTTAGCAGGTATCTCCTATATAAGGTACTACTTCACCAAGATTCAGATATGACACAAGAAACCCTGCTTTACTTTATTTACAATCGCCACACCCCTTACAAAAAGACTAACTTGAGCGTCGGAGGGGCATGCCGGGAACCAATCCCCGGTGCGCCTTTATTGTTTTGCAGGGGTTCTCCAGCCGAAGTTATTCAGAATGCTGGATCCAAGCGACAACATCCAGCCTTAGCAAAATCTGGCTAAACCATTTGGCGCCCACCGTGGGGCCCAACGTCAGGGCACCACGTCCAGAACCACTCAGATCAGTCAGGTGACAGCAGCCGACACTGATGTAGCCGCCGTTGCGGCACTGGCATTGCAACGAATGGGTTTGCGATTACCTGCTGCCTTTCCGTTGACGCTACCTCAACCTGTCACCAAAAACCCTAACGCAGATGAGCTACCGCCGAATAACCACTCACAATCCTCACATCCGAATGATCAACTTCAACCCCAAAATCGAGACCAAGAAGAACAGAGCGTAGCCCTGGAGGACAACGCCGGAACCACTTCGCACCCTGTACCACAACAAATCTCCCTTACCCAAAGACAAATAGAAGAAGCGGCCGATCTGTTGATTCGCCAAATCTTGCAGTCTCAACCGGAACTGCAGCAAACCCCCGCTCGGCAGATTGGTGTGATGGCCGATCGGCATTCTGCTGAAGCCCTGGAAAAAATCGTGGACGATCGAATTAACATGGCCATGAACTCCCGTCCGGATCGACCATCAACACGATATAGCTCTCCTTTTATCCCGGAGATACTGGATAGCCTCCCAGCGGTCGGCACTAAGATACCGACGCCCGAAAAGTATACTGGGAAGACCGATCCCCTAGACTATCTACAGCACTTCCAGTCGATGATGAACCTACATTGTGTTCCTGATGCAATTCAATGTAAGGCGTTCTGTACTGCGTTCCAAGAAGGGGCTCGAAGATGGTTCAATAGTCTACCCCCGAGTTGCATAACTTGCTTTGAGGATTTTAAGAGGCTGTTCCTCAACCAATTTGCTACCAGTAAACGGCCTCAGAAGACTGCCTTGGAAGTGATGCAGTTGACCCAAGGAAGGAACGAAAGTTTGCGGGAGTTCATCACCCGGTTCAACAATGAAGCCGTTGAAGTCCCTGATCTCACCTGCTCGTCCATATTGGCCGCCCTTATGAGCAACACAAGGGATGAGGAGTTCAAGAAATCATTGGCCCTCGATCAGCCCAGATCTGTCCAGGAGATAAGAAATCGAGCGGATAAGTATATCCAATTGGAGGAAGTGTTGAAAAACACAAAACGCAGAGCAGACGACCACGAGCCGAGCGGCAGAACCGATGATTCACATAAACGGCGAAAGGATCAGTCTAGCTGGAGAAAACCGATCGACCGACAGGACCAACGACGCGAATACGGACGACCGACGCGACACGAGAGGACAGTCCAGGGCAAGAGATGATAGAAACGCCGGACAGCAAGATGACCGACCGGTTAGGGTCATCAACTGAGTGACATAAAGATCGGCCAGACATGGGAAGGACCCTATCAAATGGTCAAACAAGCTGGATACAACTCTTACATTCTACGCGACACGAACGACAAGATTCTACCGAGGCCCTGGAGTTCTCAAAACCTGAAGGCGTTCTACTAGTAGATAAGCTTTATTTCAGTTCATTTGTTTCCTTGTTTCGCTCTTCGTTATTGTTTATCCTTTTGGGATACCTTTTTCCTGGCCCTACGAGTCAGGTTTTTTAATGGCCCACGCTTTTATCAGCGTTAATACAGAGTTCTTAAATTTTTCGACAAAAAGAATCTCGTCGCCAAAACAAGTCAGAGAGAAAAGACAGACCGCTCGCCATCGACATCGCCCGACCGGGGTTCCAAACAAGATCTTGGAACCAGGCGCTGCCAAGTCACAAAATCTTGGCACCGCTCGCCATCGACATCGCCCGACCGGGGTTCCAAACAAGATCTTGGAACCAGGCGCTGCCAAGTCACAAAATCTTGGCACCGCTCGCCATCGACATCGCCCG
>JAOTBA010000008.1:1917080-1931640 GCA_025629845.1 Erythroxylum squamatum
TAATTGGTCTCATTCAGCTTAATCAAAGAATTCAAAGCTGGAAATTGATACAAAGCAGGGAGATTTAGCAAATGTATTAACAACTAGCCAAATTGAGCAAACAACACAGTTGGGTTCTCATGCAATTGCAATCTAGCCTAAGGGTCCTGAATTACAACACAGATCACCCAGAACATTAAATTATGCCTTAAATCCAATATCGATAGGATACTGAAAACTAAAGACATAATTCAATGAATTAAAGAAAGCATTAGAAACCACATTAATAAAGACAAATCGATAGGATAAGTGCATCATTAACATAGTGTCTAATGTATTCTCAATAACAACATCACAATAGCATTTTGTAATAATTGGTCTCATGATAGACGAGCTCACAATTGCACAAAGTAAATGACAATAGTCCAATAAAATTTCCCAATATTGTCCCCATAAGTTCCAGTTAGCACCACAATTGTAAAATTAATCATATTAATCATATAATATAACATTATATGCATAAACTATATCCAAAATTAATTTTGGTGCATAACTACATAACACTGAGAGTACATAAGACCCGTAAGCCTAAATAAAACCAGAAACAAGTACAAAAATTTTCAAGAAAAAATTCGGAGAGTATATTATATTTTTATTAATTTTAAATTCAGGAAAATAAAAATAAATATTTCTAGTTTTCAAAACATTCCATAAAAATACCATAAATTAGAACTGGGTAGATGGAGAAAATAAGAAAAATTTTTGGAAAAAAAGACGATGGGAGGAGGCCGCACGCGCCTACATGCGCCACCTATACGCGTGGGAAAGATGCTGGCGGGTCAGGCTTCATCTTCTCCGCCCGAAAACCAGCAATCCGGGTCATTCTATGAGTAATCCCATTGTTTTTAAGGAACTCGTGCAAATTACAAAATTCACCTCGCCAGTCAGATTGCATTGCTTTGATTTTGGTTTCATGTTGCCATTCTACCATAGACTGGAATTGAATGATATGTTGGTACACCTCACTTTTTAACTTAAGTGGAAATAGCCATGTGAATCTGGAATAATCATCCACCAAAATTAAAAAAATACCTTGCACTATGGATTGAAGAAACGGGAGCAGGTCCCCAGACATCACAATGGATTAACCTAAAATTTTCAGTTGCTATAGATCCTGTGAGAGGTAGACTAAGTCTGCTTAATTTTCCTAGGTAACATGGCTCACATTTTGCAACAGGAACTGATTTTATTGAATAAGATAAATTGAAGTTCTTGATAATGGAACTAACAACGCCATATTGAGCATGCCCAAGTCTAGCGTGCTAGTCATGTAAACTAACATTTTTCTGCCACAAAAGCAACAGGAGTCTTCCCCAAACGTTGCAGCTGGTCTTCAGAAATTCTGTAATTTCCATCTTCTGCAAGTCCCTCAAGTAGCGGTTTCTTTGTGACCTGATCTTTCACAATAAAGTGATTGTCATGAAACTCGAAGAAATAATGATTGTCTTTTGCAACTTTATTAACTGACATTAGCTGCTTCTGAAGAGTGGGAACATGCAAAATATTTTTCAACAATAATGGCTTTTTACGAGTAGGAAGAGAGGTTTGACCAATATGTTTAATAGAAATACCTTTTCCATTACCTATAATTACTGAATCATCTCCCTTGTACTCCTAAAAAATTCCAAGACTAGCTAAGTCGGGAGTCATGTGGTGGCTTGCAGCAGAGTCTAGATACCAGTCATTCTTTCCTGCAGTGGAAGTACTAGTGGCAACATTAGCTGTAAGAGAACTATAAGTTTTGTCATAACTCTTCCTACAAGTATCAGCTTGATGATTGTTCAGATTGCAAATATGACAGGGGTTGGTAAACCGTCATTTTCCACTCTTGTTGCTGTTGTTCCCACCTCTTGCCTTATTATTGTTTCTGTAATTACCATTATTAGTATTGTTCTGTCTGAAAGAGCTATTGTTGTTGTCGGTGCTTTGTCTGGCCATGTTGGCAACAATTGGCTTAGGTTTCAAGGAGCCTTATAGTATAATCTCATGGGAGAGTATTCTTCCAGTCAAGTCAGCAAAGGAGACTTCTGTTTTCTTGGCAGATAGATTGGCAACAACTGGATGATAGTTTGGAGGAAGCAGTTGGTATATGTTTGCATTGAATTCTGCAGGACTGATGGGTTTTCCTGCAGCAACCAATTCGTCAACAATTAATTTTGCTTCTCAAAGAAATTGTGTCATTGGTTTTCCTTCAGGAGAAAGTCTTTGCAGTTTCATGTGCAATTGCACTTGCCTTGCACTTGATCCTGCACCAAAGGCATCTGCTAGTGCACGCCGTGCATCACCTACAGTGTTTACACCCTCCTCTGTTAACGATGATAAGATCCAGCTAAGTAGGAGTTGATCTTGCTGATCCCATTTAAGATATTCCGAATTTGGTTCTTCTTTGTCAGAACTAGATATGACCGCTGGTGGTGGTTGAGTAACATCGACATGTTTGGTTAAATTATAACATTTGATTATTGGGTCGAATTGAGTTTTCCATGCCAAGTAATTTGTTGGTTTAAGTTTGATTGAAAAGGAGAGTTGAGCGTGAGGCAAGGTAGCAGAAAGTGTTAGGGTGAAAGTAATTTGAGGATCAGAGGTGGTTGAGAAGTTGATGCTAGAAGTCAACGGTGAATCCATTGGTGGCTCTGATACCATGTTAAAACGATAGAAATCGAGGATCAAAGAAGCTACTTGTGTTGATTTTTTGTACTAACATATATACACATTTTTACATTTAATGATGTAATATTGTCAGCTATAATCTAGCTTATACATTTCTTATGATCCTGCATTCGCTGCAATCTTGCTGTTGACCAAGAGAGATTTTTTTCACAATCATGCTGATGCATAAAATATATATTTTGAATTACTTGGAGACTTATTTGGAGATCACATAAAATATAATAAAAATAAAATATATATTTTGAATTAACGTTTACCAAAGAAATGAATTTCACTTCATTTTTAAGGGCGCGACATTTAATTATGTGGTTGTCCTACCCACCAAGCTTCTGCTCCACTAGTTATGGCAGCAGCAATAGTAAATGTCTGCAGACAATGCCACCCTTATGACCTGACATAGCACGCTCCATTCATTATGAAAGGGAAGATAATGTTTGAAGAGAGGACTCGTTAGGGACTATATTGTACAAATATGAAAACAATATCAATTTTATGGCAACTTCATGTTAATTAATTCATAAATATCAGCAAATAAGTGGCTTGATCATTGATTAGAAACATACCAACAAAAAATTGGTATTAAATAAGAAAATTTAAAAATTTTAAATCTTAAATCTTAAATCTTAAAATTTCTCCAATATAAAATAATAATTACTTATACATAAAAATATGAAAATTTTATGTATAGTTTATTTAATAAATAATAAAATATAAATAAGAATGTGATAAATAATTTTTTATGTGATTAGACAAACACAAAGTGATTATAGATTATATAAGCAAATAGATTACTTTAATACAATCATATTTAATATTTTTAAAAATTTAAATATTTATATTGATAATATATTTTTAATGTATACTTGTGAAAATTATTATAATAACTCTTGGAATATGTAAAGATAATATTTGAAATTAAATTTATTTTAATTTATAAAAAAGAAAATAACATTGATAGAAATAAAGAATTATTTGTTATATTAAATTTTATCATATGAAGGAAAAAATTGTATAACGTAATATATTTATAATTTTATAAAATTTAGAAATTATTTTATAATTTTATAAAATTATCCTAACGGTATATTCGTAATATTCGTCACGATATGCTCTTAAATTGCAAACCTTGAGGTACAAATTGTTAGACACTTCGATGCAGGGACGTGAATATTGTTTTGTATTGACTGGTAAGTACTGTACTAAATTAAAATTAGTACAAAAAGAAGGGTCGGATTATATCAAATTTAAATATTAGTTAGTATAGGCCAGTTTTGAATAATACCGGTCGATACTGGTTAGTATTCAAAATATCGGCTAAATATCGATCGGTACTAGAAATTTTAAAAAATACGGAATTTTTTTACAAAATTTTTAAAAACTTTTAAACTTTCCCGCTTCCCTCCCGCCCCTCATTCCCCTCTTTTTTTTTTAGTTTTGTAATAATTATTTTATTTACTTTTTATAATTATTGTAGATTTTTAATTTTTATTTTTAAAATACAAATAAATATTTTTATTATTAATAATAATTATAAATTAAATAAAACTTGAAAATAAGTTATTTTTATTTAAATTTATTTTAATATTTTTATATAATATTTATTAATAAAGTATTAATACAAATATTTTATTTTTTAAAATAAATAATTTAAAAATTATTATTTATAAACTAATATTTATTTTATATATTTTTAATTATTGAATCAATATTTATTTGAAATTTATATCATTTAAAACTATATTTTAAATTTAATTATATTCATTTATAATTATTAAAGTAATTTTATAAATTAAATTAAATTAAATTAAAATTATTATTTGTTATTATAATTTTTAACGATAGGGTTAAAATATATAATATAACAATTGAATATTTTATAATTTTAAAAAATCAAAAAATATTTTATAAATTTAAAAAATTATCCAAAATAACACCTAATATCAACTGGTATCAGTATGTTTACCAAAATCCAATCCGATATAATTTATTCCTTACGGTGGCTATATGAGAGGTTTTAGACTTTTTTAGTACTTCCCTAAGCTCAGCTCCATACTATCCAACAACATTGCCTTTTCAAGCTCAGCACTTTCCAAATGAACAACATCAAGGAAGAATTCCCTTTAAGGTTAAGCTTCAGAAATGGCACTGCAACATCCATGAACAAGAAGAGGCTCTTCCTGAGTCTCTTATCTTGTCTCCTACTATTTACTGCCATCGTTTGCATTGTAGCTAGTGTAGTCACTAAAAACAACTCCAAAAGCTTCAGCAACCACCACGCAGATGCTCATGTTATTGTCAAGTCCTCGTGCAGCAACACCTTGTACCCTGACCTATGTGTCTCAGCAATATCTAGCGTGCCAGATGCTGCAAGCAAAGTAAAGAGCACGAAGGACGTAATCTCTTTGTCGGTGAACATAACCAGGGCTGCGGTGGATAAGAATTCCGACGCAATCAAGAAACTGATTAGCACCAGAAGGATCCTAACAGAGCGCGAAAAGATAGCTCTGAATGATTGTCTGCAAATGGTCGTAGAGACAATTGAGGAGCTAGAGAAGACTCTGACGGACCTTCGTAACTATCCATCTTCGAGTAAGTCCATATCAAGGCACGCTGATGACCTCAGGAGTCTACTCAGTGCTGCAATGACAAATCAAGAAACTTGCCTTGATGGTTTCTCTCACGACAAAGCTGATAAGGAGGTTAATCCTCTTTTTGCAATACATTCTTTGTTAGACTGTTTATACGTGTCTGTTCATACATTACACTCGTTACATATATTTCTTAATTCCTTCCCTGTCAGATTCGTAAATTGCTGGCAGCAGGTCAACAGAAAGTTTATCGTCTGTGTAGTAACTCATTGGCTATGGTAAAAAACATGACTGACTTAGACATGGCCAGTGAGGAACATTCACATTCTTCTGGAAGAAAGCTTGAGGAGGAGCGTGACACAGAATGGCCTGGATGGTTGTCAGCAGGAGACCGGAGGCTGTTGCAGGCTAGTACGTTAACTCCTAACGTCGTTGTGGCCGCAGATGGAAGTGGGAATTACCGGACGGTGTCGGAAGCGGTGGAAGCTGCACCATCCAGTAGTACCAGCAGATACATTATAAGGATTAAATCGGGTGTTTATCAAGAAAATGTGGATGTACCAAGCAGTAAGACTAACATCATGTTTCTTGGTGATGGAAGGAGAACAACAATTATTACAGGTAGTAGGAGCGTTGGTGGTGGGAGCACAACATTCAATTCTGCTACTGTTGGTGAGTGCTCTTCTAAGCTCTTCTTTTCTTTTTTTCGGTATTCTTGACCTGAAGAAGCTCGTATTAATTACTATAACACAATATCTATAACTTTTAGTAATGAATAATTTGTGTAGCTTTTGAGTGATTCAAGAACTGTTTCTATCATTTTAAGTATCCTGGAAAAAGAAGCTTGCAAGCAAGCCCCTGTCAGACTTGGACAGGGGCTTGGCTACGGAAGGAAACATGTGCAATAAGTTGGATTTTGATGTTTTAGTGCCATCAGGATCAGGCACACGAGATCTGACAAATCAAGGACATTTTGATGTCCCGTAGCTGACGTTTCCTGAAGTAGGGCGTACAAGTTTTTTGTCTTGACACGAATAGGATAATGTGAGGAATTGTTTATTATTATTATTATTATTACTATTATTATTATTATTAAATATTTAATTATATTAAAATTTTGTATAATTTTATCTATAAAATAAAATTAATTATATAAAATAATATAATTTTATCTGGAAATTATATATAAAAATATTTCCTAATTTAAAATATGTATTAAATAATTATAAATTATACGTTTTATATTTAAAATAAATTTTATTTTTAGATTAATTACAAAGTTAAATTGTGTTATTCATAATAATTATTTAAATTATTATTAAATAATTTATATTTAATTATTAATAATAATATCTTATGACAGTATAGCAAAAATAGAATATTAAAATAATTATAAATTAAGGAAGAAACTAAAATTTAAAATTTTTGATCGAATAAAAAATATTATTTTTAAAAAAATGAAATAAAATTGGAACTATGCTTAAAAATTAACTCTTTTTAAAATTTTTGTTTTCACACTTTCCAGCAAGTTCAGGCAAAAGGGGGATTTAAAAAAATGGGAGGTAGTTCAGAAACGCTGACTACTAATACCTCGATTAGTGCGAATATTAACTTAATTATCTGAAATGAAATGAAAACTTTAATTTGAGGTTTAGATATGTGGCTTGTAAGCTTCAATGTATTCTTCTTCTAGTAATAAGTTACCTTATAGCATCTTCAATCTTCTTAATTTGATGTTTAGATGACTGAACTTTGTATGTTACGAATGAACATGAATTAAGGACTGTTACAAGATCTACTTCCAATGCAGCTGTTGTTGGGGACGGGTTTTTGGCCAGAGATATAACATTTCAGAACACCGCCGGACCATCAAACCACCAAGCCGTAGCATTGCGGGTAGGATCAGACCTATCAGCATTTTATAGATGTGACATGATAGCATTCCAGGACACTCTTTACGTGCACAGACTACGCCAGTTCTATGAAAGTTGCGTTGTGATCGGGACGGTCGATTTCATATTCGGAAATGCAGCAGCTGTGTTCCAAAACTGTGACATTCATGCCCGTCGACCAAATCCAAACCAAAAGAACATGGTCACAGCACACGGCCGCGACGACCCAAATCAGAACACAGGAATTGTGATCCATAAATGCAGGATTGGTGCAACTCAAGATTTACTTCCAGTCATCAGTAGTTTCCCTACATATTTAGGGAGACCCTGGAAGCTTCACTCCAGGACAGTCGTGATGCTCACTGAAATCAGTAGCATAATTCACCCTGCAGGGTGGTTCGAGTGGGATGGTGATTTTGCACTTGACACACTCTACTATGGAGAGCATCAAAACACTGGAGCAGGTGCTGGCACCGCGAACAGAGTCAACTGGAGGGGCTTCAGGGTCATTACCAGTGCTACTGAGGCACAGATGTTTACTGCTGGAGATTTCATTTCAGGAGCTGAATGGTTGCCTGCCACTGGTTTCCCTTATTCCCTTGGACTTTAAGTTCATCCAAGTGCAGAGAGAATTTGGAATAAATCCTCAATAACAGTGGGAACTCTGGATATTAGTTGTATTAACTAGTCGATGTAATCGAGCTGCTCTTAAGCTCTGTATGTCACACTACTGCAGTCGGCTTGGCGTTCTAAGCCTGACTCGAAAATAATTAATTAAAATTGGGCTTGGTCTAAAATTCAATAAGGATTATGTCTTACAGCAAGAGTCTAATGTCGATTAAGCTGTTATGTTAGGTAAACTAAATTAGTTTTATATATTCAATACAATAGCACACCCCCTTAAGTAAAAGACTTGCATCGGTTCAATCTAACTTGTGCTAAATAATAGGTAGGTGGTAGGATTTGAATTCACGACCACTTGGTCACAAAAGTTCTGATACCATGTTAAATGATCGTTTCACCACAATAGCTTAAGCTGTTGTGTGAGGCCAACTAAATTAGTTTTATATATCCACTGACACGATCAATTTGAGTACATAAATAAATAAAATATAAAAGAAATAAAAATAAAAAATACGATAAAGATAATAATAAATATTATAATTATTATAAAAATGCAACGTTAATATATTTTTGAGGAGATATACTAATAATCCACTACATTTTATTAAATTGGACATGAACATTAGAGGCCAATAACGTGAACTCAAGTTTTTATACTTCAAATTAAAATGTATACTAAATTTTAGATAAATACATTAAAAAGTTAACTATTAAGTTGATAAAAAATGTAAACATTCAATTTAATTGATTTCATTTAAAATTATTGTACGTTATACATAATTAATATTTTTAGGATCATTTAAAAGTTTAAATTAATTGAAAAATGTAAAATTAAAGCCACAAATATTGGGAAAAGTCTACAGAAATATAAAGGCAGAGAAAGAAAAAGATTGGGTCGAAAGAAACTAGAGAGCACAAGGTCGGTCGCATGTTATGGTCCTACCCATCAGACACTTTCCACCTTTTACCCGTTAACTGGGCCAACCTTTATTCTCCAATTAATTTAGACCAAAGTTTTGAAAAAGGAAAACCGACTGCGAATATTTGCTAAAAAAGACGAGACCGATTTAATGTGTGACTGACCATGGCACATGCAAAGACTATTATGTAGAGACGTGTGACAATGCAGGTGGGCCTCAAACCTAATTCGGTTCCAAAGTTAAATTGATAAATCAGGAGGAATAAAGTTAAAAAAGATACAACTAGTATTAATTGATTAAAGATTAAATATAATTAAAAATTTTAAAATATACTTAAATAAAATTGTTCTTCTTAATTGTAAATTTTAAAATTTAATTAAAAATAAGATTATTAAATAAAAATTAATAGATTTATTTAAATTTACAAAAATTTATTGAAAATTTATTTATTTATATATATATATATATATATAGTGACGTGAAGTTGTGAGTTGCAATTTTTGGCTAGATTTATCATTTATGATATGCAATAGCTCCTTTTTGTCTCCTTTTTCCTGTTTTCTCCATTTAAAATGATTTCATCCCTCTTAAAATTGACCATATTACATTATTTGTTACTCATTAGGAAAATATATGTAATTATTTTTTAATTGTCTATTTTTTTTTTTTTGTAAACTAACTATTTAAAAGTATGTAATGCTAAATTTTTTATAAAGAGTTTGAACACAAAATTACAAATTTTAAGTAACAAAATTAAATCACCTAAAATTTTAATTGATAATTAATACATTATTTAAAATTCAAAATGTCATCATCTTTTAAAAATAATATAATTCACTCATAAAATTTTTATTTGTATACTAAATATTTTTTGGTAAATTAATGATTTAAAAAGTGTGGTCAAGTTGGTGGAGTGGGGGGTATGGAGTTAAAAGGTCATGTGTTCGAATATCCTACCTACGCTTTGTTGATTTATCCTATCGTACAAGGCTTGTTTAGTGCGGAGTACCCCGTTGGCGTGATTTGCAAGCTATTGCGTCAATCCGAAAATTTACTCAGTGCGCATCTAAATGATAACGACCATGGGTTTCTTTGTTTAAAAAAATGAAAATATTGTGAGGCAGTTGAAAATAATTTAAAATTTTAAAAAAGATTTAAGAATGACCTAAAAATTAAATTGATAAACCATAAATTATTTAAAGATTAAGATATTATTTATAATAATTATTATTAATTGTATAAAATGAGGATTGGAACATTTTGTGACACACGAAACAACATTTTCTTCATTGTATATATATATGACATTAGGATTTAAAATAAGGAATATTTGTGAATGCAGCTAATAAGTGTATATAGACTATTTCACCAAAACCGAAAGGACCATTTCATAAGTCATGATAATGCATTTAATTTGGAGAGTTTGTAAGAATCTTAAAATCCATAGAAAAGGACGCCAAAGGCTGCGTTTATGTTACGTACTTTTGTCTTTTCACCATCTGCAAGCTGTAAAACATAACGCGTTTTCGCGTTCTCTTTTTCAAGTCTATTCAGCCTTTCTTTATTGCTAATTTGTTATATGAGAATGAAATCAAATTGATACATATGAATCCTTTTCTTCCGCATCAAATCTTTTATTTAAGTTATTTTATTCTTATTTTATTTTATTAAATCTTATTCACATATTTATATAAAGTCATATAAATATATGGGTCAGATTTAATAGAATATAATATAAACATTATAATCGAAATAGAAAATCTGATCCATTTCTTCACCATTAGTACTAATATACATATATTTTTCTTGAATCTTACTCTTTTTTTAAGTGGATTATTTAAAAATAATCTCTTTATTAAATAATAATAAAATTACATATTATTAAATATCTCTAAATTTGGTGCATCAACAAAATTCTTATTAAATTTTATTATTGTTTTTATATACATATATTCTTCTTGTGGATTGTGGCATAATAATACAGTATTTGAACAAATTAATGATATTTTAAAATTAATAATTTTATATTTTTATGTAATTATTATTTTAGAAATAGACAAATTTTTTGTACTAGCAAATAGCACAAAAATTTTAAATATTAATTTTTTAATTCATAAACATAAACAAACTCGAGAAAAACTTTGAAAATATTTCAATATTAAACTTTACATATATAATAATTTCGAATCAAATCTCCTTATAAAAAGATCTTTTGTCTCGTAGTCAATTCTCTTACGAAACTTTTATCATTGGGTTAGATATAGATTTTACATGTTTTTAGCATATTCATATCTAATCATTTTCTACAAAAATGGTAATGAAAGTTACAAATCTTCCCATTTTCTCTGGAGATGTGCTCCAATTCAAACACGTTACAAGATCGCGGTGTCGTATCAATAATATTGACATTGGAAACTGCAATGAAAGGTAAAACAGGGCAATGGAATGGACTCCCTTGCTTCAAGAACAAGATCTTCATTCCAATTTTTACAGTGTTTTATTACGTTAAGTGAATTTCGGCCATTTATTTATTAGGGGCTCATACGAAACTTGTATAAATGAATGATTAAAATTTATTGGACACAATAAAATATTATAAAACTGGACAGAAGAATTAGACTCCCCCGCACACGACCCATCTTTAGCAATTAAGAGGACCGAGTGATTAAAAGCAGTGCAACTAATTAAAAGTTGAATTCATAAAATATGCAGTAATTAGTTTTTTTAAAAAATAATTCAAATTAAAGTCATTTATAAATTGACTCTTATCAGATACGTAAACCAAGATTACTTATAGTTTAAGCAAAATTAAAAACGCACATGTATATGTATATATTTGATTCAACACCAATTCCAGGAGCGAGAAAGAGAGATCTGTCGGGAACACGGTAAAGAAAACTGAGGAGACACGTTGCTGGAAAAAGCAAAAAGAAACCAAAGCTACCCGCAGTTTCCTCACCTTCTGGATTCGGCCATCCGGCAAGTCAACATAGTGACCGCCGACACAAAGAGAAACATGGAACACAAGAAAAGTTAGAACGTACATAAATTTAAGTAAGGTCTGGTCCTAAAATTAATTGATAATAAAAAAGGTAATTCATTATGTTTATATGTAATTGATATTTTATTAATAATAATTGTGAGTTTTTCAGTTAAAAATATAATATTTTTATAATTTTTATTATAAAATTCAATTTTTATTCTATTAAATAAGATAAAAGAAACAATCTTACAGGAAAAGGGAATAAAGTAAAGAGATCATCAATCACATCCCCTGTATACGACATTGAGCTCATCTCATCACCTCTTGAATTCACTTACCTCTCCATCTAACATCCAACCTTTTGTGAGTTGTCCCCATGTCCATTGCCATAAATATTTACATGCTCCTCCTCTCCTTTGCATTGCTAAGTTGAAGTCCTTCCCATCTCTTCTTCGGTTTGCAGTCCCAGAAGAATGTCAAGATTCTCAGCTCTCGTACCCCTCGTTTTCTTGTTCGCTCTCTTGCTTTCGCTATGCGCTCCTTCATGTTCTGTTCCTGAAAGTGAATACTTGCAAACTCAGTGCTTGAGAGTGCCTGTTTCTGAGTTCGTGGGCTCTATGACGACCACTCTTCGCTTTATAGAAGATGTAGTCTCTACTATCTTGAAGCTTGGCAAGTTCTTCCTCGATTTTCGCCTTACCAATGCCGTATCCGATTGTCTTGACCTGCTTGACTTCTCTGCTGAAGAGTTACGCTGGTCCATATCTGCTTCACAAAATCCAAAGGGTAACTAGTTCTCCTGCTTCTTTTTTCTCTTTTTGTTCTGCTGAGGATGTCGGTTGTCGGGTTTAGCAATTGTACTCGAAGTATTCAGTAACATGCAGGTTTTTGTGCTTAGTATTCTTTTATTAAGCTTTGAACTTAGCAACTAAAGCCATGTTCTGCAGATCACAGATCATGTTTGATTGGTCTAGTAATAAGAACTGGAAAACTAGCCTAATTTCTCCTCCTTTTTCACTTAAAAAACAGCTGACGAGAGCATTTGCTTTTCCATTGCAGGTAGCAAACACAACAGTACTGGCGATCTGAGTTATGATCTGAGAACATGGTTAAGTGCTGCACTTGTCAATCAGGACACATGCCTTGATGGGTTTGAAGGTACAAGTAGCATCCTCAAAAGCCTGATAGTTGGTGGACTTAACCGAATCACTTCCATGGTTCATGAACTTCTCGTTCAAGTGGACCCAAACACCAAATCCAGGTCTCCTGCAAACACATTCTCTGGCACCAACAGAGACAAAAATGGGGAATTTCCTGCTTGGGTTAAGCACGAGGACCGTAAATTGTTAGTAGTGAATGGGGTGACACCTGATGCTATTGTAGCAGCTGACGGAACTGGAAATTTCACCAAGATAATGGATGCAGTAGAAGCAGTCCCTGATTATAGTATGCGACGTTTCATCATATACGTAAAGAAGAGTGTGTATAACGAGTATGTGGAGATCAAGAAGAAGAAATGGAACATTATGATGGTTGGAGATGGTACTGGTATGACCGTTATTACCGGTAACCATAATTTCATCGATGGCTGGACCACCTTTCGCTCCGCCACTATTGGTAAGTGTTAAATGTGTCATCTGGATTTGATACTCTGTTTTTTTAAACTGAAATGGGACTTTGACCTTATAATGGAAAATGCTAAACTGATACATTTTATGCCATAATCGTATCGTGTTTCATGATCCTGACAAGATCAACTGACGTGATCTTTTTCTTATGGAACTTGCAGCCGTTAACGGCAGGGGATTCATAGCTAAAGACATAACGTTCGAAAACACTGCAGGACCGGAAAAACACCAGGCGGTTGCTCTTCGATGTGATTCCGATCTTTCTGTTTTCTACCGATGCGAATTCAAAGGCTACCAAGACACACTATACACTCACACCATGCGCCAATTCTATCGAGAATGTCGTGTCAGTGGAACCGTAGACTTCATTTTCGGTGATGGGATTGTGGTTTTCCAAAATTGCCAGATTCTGGCCAAGAAAGGCCTGCCTAACCAAAAGAACAGCATAACAGCTCAAGGTCGCAAGGACCCTTATCAGCCAACAGGATACTCCATTCAGTTCTGCAACATTTCAGCAGATACAGACCTGTTGCCTTATGTTAACTCCACCGATTCTTATCTGGGTAGACCCTGGAAAAATTACTCGAGATCTGTTTTCATGAAAAATTATATGAGTGATGCCATAAACCCAGAGGGGTGGCTTGAATGGAGTGGGAATCTATATCTGGATACTCTATACTATGCCGAGTACTCAAATTACGGAGCAGGGGCTGTGTTAAAAAACAGGGTTAGGTGGCCTGGTTTTCATATCCTGAACACTACTGCTGAGGCTAGTAATTTCACGGTGGCTCAATTCATTGAAGGAAACTTGTGGCTGCCACCAACAGGTGTCAGTTACACTGCAGGTTTGCAGGAGTAGAATAAAAAGAAAAGTGCATTTATGGATATGATGAGATGCACTCGTTATACTATTGTGAAGAACAAAATTATAATTTATTGATGACGTGTTAAATCAGTAAAAATAAATTCATACTCTAAAATATTTAAGCGAGTAAAGTGGTGAATAGGGTCGAACCACAAAGACCAGTGAAGTAATTATTTATTTGTGCGAAATCAAAAATAAAATAAATAAAAATAATAATAATGAAAACAATTAAAATGGGAATGATTGATTTTAGAAAACACGAAATCACGCAAGGAGGAAATTAAAATTAAAGATTGAAAATAATATGAATAAAAGCCTAGCCAAGGTACTCTCCCGTTTGATACCGTAATT
>JAOTBA010000008.1:1950838-1971803 GCA_025629845.1 Erythroxylum squamatum
ACTTTATCATATACATCTAAACATGTACAAGATAAAGAATGCCTTTAAATAATTTGTCACTAAACTACAACCAAAGCAATTGGTTGTAGGGCATAAACCAACACACTAACCATCATGTTGATCAAGATGCATTCATGATGTCACAACAGCCATTGGAGTTCAATACCCTATTTAGAGCATTAAGAGCAGTGTTTTGCAAACAGAAGCACCCAACACAATCTTGAAAGGAAAATATGGCATCTTATGAACTATTCAAACTCTTGTGCAGCTGTTACATTTGTGATTGACTATACATTGGAGGTAAACAACTAACAACTAAAACAAGTTTCTTGTTTCTCCAAGCAATTCATTTGAATCAACTCAGACATTAAGAGTCTGCTATGACAAGAAAAGAAAATCTTTACTCGTAATTAAGCAAAACTTTAAAGTCCAGGTCTTACGGCCTCCAACAAAAACCAAAGCCCTCAAGAAACATACAAAATACCACGACGGTACAAGAAAAGGTTCGTTGAAGTGAAAACTGCCCATATAAATACAATCCACCAAGCCATAAACAAAGCTATTCCTTTGAGAAGCGCAATGCATGCCAGTGATTTCCCAAATGAGTTATCATCGATCTGGGATAAGCCAAGGAAGAGAAGTACCAAAATCGGCTGTGCAAAGAACTGTAACGCTACAAGACATAAGCAGTGATTGTGAAGAAAAACCTTGGCTCTACTAAAATCCAAATCCGGGATCTTGCTTGCATGCAAATGCTGATACCAGGATAACACAGCTTCGTTTAAGTACATTTGCAAGTTTGCTCTTAACGTCAAAATTTGAAAAAGTCCTGAAAGCAGTAACAACCAATGCCTAAGCCTACTGAACTCTGATGGTGCAAAACCAACATTACCAACTAATTTTGCAGATCCAAAAGTACCATCCATTTCTGTTACCCTGGGACGATCAGTGCTCGTGTTAACAAGCAATTCAGCTAATGGATTAATCCAGAGCAAAGCAGTGAAGAAGACCAAAACAAAGTTGGCATATAGCATGATTCTGGCAAACCATCCACAAGAAATTATCTCTAGATTGGATCCAATCTGGTCTGTTCCTAACCAAAAGGATCGAGCGCTCTTAGCTGCAGGAATATATAGAAACAAAGCAAGGCAACCCATCAACAGACCAACACAAACTCTGCCAAATCCATCAACTGAAACCAAATCAAAATCGAATATA
Organism: Erythroxylum squamatum; assembly: GCA_025629845.1. Classification (NCBI taxonomy): domain Eukaryota; kingdom Viridiplantae; phylum Streptophyta; class Magnoliopsida; order Malpighiales; family Erythroxylaceae; genus Erythroxylum; species Erythroxylum squamatum. Next base: position 1,952,057 of record JAOTBA010000008.1, read on the forward strand.
GAATTGCCAATTCCAGAACAGATCATAAGCCCAAAACCGAATCCTAAAACACCAGCAACCGCACTTAACTGCCTCTCTGACCTCTTTGAGGCAGATTTCTCTAGAAAAGTTCTAGCTAAGGACACCAATACTTTCCCTAAGCTAGCAAATCCCAAGATTACAGGAATCAAAGTTCCATTTGCCAAAACACCACTATGTTCAACTACACCCAAGTACTTGGAAAGTAATAATCCAGAAAGAGCCACCAATGAACAAATGAACGAATACCTATAATCACTGAAATAAATCCGAGACAGAAGATGACCCTCGTCGAGCTTTAGCCTAAATATCTGGGCATTGCTTTCATCGAACTCAAACTTTTCCTTGGATTTAGATCTCTTTTTCACTTCAAGACCAGTCTTTGACGACAAATACTGATACCCCTCGATCCCAGACCCTGAATTGGAGCTTGAAGGTCTCCTAATGGCCGCTTTGGCACCATTTTGCTGGCCATAACTGTCTGGGTGTATGTAGGTATGGAGTCCAGCGAGGAATAAAAAAGGGATCGGGAGAAAAACGAAGAAGAGATTGAGTAAGACAGCAAGTGAGGCTTGGAGTAACAAATTCATGTACTCTTGAAAAAAATGTAACATCGTTTGTTCTAGGTTAAAGGGTGTCTGAAGGATTCTGAGAGATATGAAAATGTTCGTTTCGACAGAGAAAGGTTCAAACTTTGGGTTTTAATTTTGCCTTGATTCAATTTTCCTTCTCTCCCGTCACCTCGATGTTGTGAACTCACGCCGGTTCGTTCGTACGAGGAAATAATAACAGTAAAGAGAATTAATATAGCGAGAAATAAGAATAAGTATTATTATTATAATCATAATAATTGGTTAGAAAGAAGTAATGATGATTATTATTATTAATATTGGTTGGTTTGTAAAAAATAATGTAATTAATTAATTATAATATATTAATTAATTAGAATATTGTAATTAATTAATTAGAGTATTTTAATTAATCAATAAATTATATTTTAATTAATTATATTGTAACTAATTATTTATTTATTTTTAATTAATTATAATGTAATTAATTATAATATTTTAATTAACTATATTGTAATTAATTAATTAATTTTAATATTTTAATTAATTATATTTTAATTAATTAATAACAACATTTTAATTAATTATATTTTAATTAATTAGTAACAATATTTAATTAATGAATGATAATATTTTAATTAATTATAATTTAATTAATTAATAACAAAAATATTTTAATTTATTATATCATCATTAATTATATTTTAATTAAATAACTAATTAAAATATTTTAATTAATAAATAATTATATTTTAATTAGTTATATTTTTAATAAATAATAATATTTTAATTAATTAATTACATTATTTTAATTAATTAATGCATTATATTTTAATTAATTATAGTAACTAATTAATTATATTATTATATTTTAATTAAATATATTTTAATTAAATAATTAATTACTATATTTAAATTAATGAATGAATTATATTTTAACTAATTATATTTTAAATAATTATAATGTACTTAGTTAATTAATATTATTATTATAATTAATTATATTGTAAATTAATTATATTTTAATTAATTAGTAAAATGAGTCTTTACTAAGGAATGAATTTCATTCCTCTACTAAATGGGGGTATGGAGGATTCTCCTAGAGTGGGATATCAAACCATTACTCCTATAATCATAATCAACAACCGACCACTCATTTTTTATTCCATACCCCATTAACCTCTTCCCAAATCTATCAACCAAGTACCCTTTAGTAAGTGGGAGTTGATAAATGATCTAAAGAAATAGTAAAATGCAGGTGACAGTCATCCCTTAAGTGAATGACGATAGAGGCATCAATTGAAAAGAAAGAGTGCATTTAAAACTAATGTAATCTTGACAACTACTGTATGACAGTTTTAAAACGGCGGCTTACAAGATTGGTATTTTGTAATGTATTTATTGACTTAGTAATTAGGATTAATAATTGGTCAAAAGAAACAGTCAAGTGCAATGTCATTTCATTTCATTAACTCCCTTTAATGAATAATAAGCAAGGCATGTGAGTATTTATATTCATGTTGAAACTAATGAGAGTTAGAGAATGATCAAAAGTATTGGTTAAGTGGGGGAGTTTGGAGTTCTATCCATTAAAAAAAAAAATTACTCCACTCAAGAGACTGGCGCATCGCATAGTCTCCCATAAAGTACAAAGACACGTTGTTGCATCTCAAAATCACCTATTAAGTCATGTTGCATCTTACATCCAAAAAACAAAAAAAAGTCATGTTGCATCTCAAAATCAGTGGCATATGTATTTGTTGCATGACTCTGTGTTTTTATGCAAGTACAGATTTTGCGTTGGTAAGTTAAAATGTTCAGTCAAAGTAAATCCACCAAAATTTATTACTCTGAGGGCTTTCCAACTCTCTTAATGTTTGTACAATGTTGTCAAATTTTGGAATTTAACATATTTAAAACAGTTCTAGAGAGGATGAATCCATACATATTTTTCCATTTTAATATCAGAAACAAACAGAAAAAAAAAAGATTAGAAAATAAACACACCCAGGGATGGCCGATTTGGAACAAATATACCTCTTAAAATAGCGAGAAAACTCACAATATTATTTTTCTATACTTTAAGAATAAAAAAAGGGTATAGCTAAAACAATAATATTAGCAAACGATAGTTAGAGTGCAGAGGCAACAAAAATATTAGTAAAAAGCAGCTGGAGTGTAGAGATGGTTCAATTGTGTAAGTCGTTGATGATCCAAATGGGGCAGTTGATGATGATGATGAAGGAGGTGTCGGGCCAGATGCTAGGACGTTAATAGGTTTTGACCAAATAGTGCAGCCGCAGTTGAAATTACAGAGAACATAGTGTCCTCGTCTTGAATTCAAAGTGATTGGAGCAGGGTTTGTGGAACCAACACAATAGGAACCTTGCTTACTTGAACAACATCACTCATTTGCAAAATTAAACGGTGAACATCGTTCAATCAAGAAAAAAGAAAATTTCACTAACTGGAATTTTGAGCATTCAAAAGGCCTATATGTGATAGCTACGCATCACAAACTTACAGAAGCCATATCTTCTATAGATTTCTTAAAAAAGGACAACTGCAACCAAAGGCCAGTTTCAATAAAAGGAAACCTCTGACAGTTCCCATCACAAAAGGTAAACATTCTCACTAACCTTTTCTTCATCCATAAGTTCTATGTTATCATTTGCTTCAATGTATTTTTCACGCAAGGCTAGGACAATTTTAGCGGTCTCTTTCCAATGTAAATGCACTTGAGAGTCAGGCTGCAAGATAAATCTCTAAATCAAGCACACATCGTGATTTGAAATATGAAAAAGCAATGTTTTATATACCAGTCATATCTATATCAATTGCAGATGATTACTTAGGCAAATCGCAAAAATAATAAACTTATATGTCAGATTCTGGATATTTTAATTGCAAGAATAATTGTGCCTAATCAAAATATGATATTGTTTATTATTAGATCACCATTGTATTTTGTGAGTATAGTCACATTACCCATTTTACTGCAACACCTCCTCTCATTTTTTTGAGTTGAACGGGAATATAAGGATAATGGTAGATCGAGGGAGAATAGTATCAAAATTCATTCCCAACTACAAACAATGAAAAGTGAATATCAACAGTTTAAGCATTACAGCCTATAGAAGTAAGCAACTTAAAACAAGAAGACAAAACCTTGAATGCCCATACTAGAATAGCTTTTTCTGTTGGTGATCCAAAGACCTTAGGTTTCCCGCACCCTACCAGAGAGTATTACTAGTCTATCATGATCTAATGTTCTTAATTACTTCAAACTCTGCAAAGGGAAAAATAAGCAAAAAGAAGCAGAAATTAATTATGCTAACTTGCCTACAGAATAAAACAGTGACATTTGTGTTATGTGCAATGCCTTCAATGAGTAAAGAGGATAACAAAGGAGGCAGCTGTGACTTGTTTTTTAGGTGGATTAATCCTTGTCCCGCCAGTATAAGCATCAACAACAGTCATCAGTAAAAGAAATTTGTTGCTCTTAGTATGTGTAGGAAGCCAAAAGTGGAGGTTCATATTACTAGAAAATGTTTTCGAACAACAAATAATCAACAGTAGGACTAAGTTTTTTTCCTTGCAAATGAAACTGAACTTTACATTCATGGAAGTAATTGATATTATACATGGAATACAACCCAAGTATTTATTAGGGTTAAGACCTTCAATGAATCACCACAGTCATCACCATCTGATGATGAACTGCAAAAAGAAATAATAGAAGAGTTAAAAACCTTTACAAAGAACAAGTCGCATCAATGAAACACACAAAAATACTGGAACACAGACACCATACCACCACCATCCTCTGTCATGTCTCCAAAATTTTAATGTTGTTATCTAGCACTGACCTGCATCAACAAAAATGATGAATAAGCCTTTGATCTTAAAACCTTGATTTTATAGAAATATGAAGACCATCTAAAAAAGGAATACCACTTGCAACAGTTGTGGTAAATCGTCACCGATGATCACCATGACCATCGAAGCTCCGCCCCTTCTCAACCTGCTACCTCTCTTTCTGGACAACTTTATCAATCACTGATTGCATCCCTTCCGGGCCTTCAAATAGCAACCGTGTTACAACTTCCGGATCCTTCTCGAAGCATGCCTCTTTGAACTCCTTCCTCGCGTTCTCCCTAAACATGTGTCTCGACAACACGCCCTATGAGTCAGGCCAGATGAAGATGTGACTGGGTCGTAGCATGCCTCGGTACAAACTCAAGATCTGCCGTCAGGTACCAGTGACTCGTCGGTAGCTCAACAACTCCTCCTCTTCGGCTTCAGATCTTCTGTCCCACTAACGCTGGACCTATTCTGTCCCACAACAAAACGTCGACGTTTTCTGATGATTTAAACCAGCTTCCACTTCGTCTGCGTCTCAGCTCCACGGTCGTCTAAGCCGAGTCGATGCTTCCTCTCTTTTTTATTTTGCTTCACTTCTTCAATCTCACTCTCAATCTCACTCTCAACTCTTTCTTCTTGAGCGTGACTTTGGGTGATTTTATTAGGGAAAGAAAGGGAACGTCTTTCGGGTTTTCGTGAGATTTGTTAGTCTTATCTAGGGTTTCTTAACTTTACTCTTAGTACTTTCCTGTGTTGTTTCGATTCTGTATTGGGTTGCTTCAGTTTCTGCTCTTCTTCTTGGTTTTTCTCTGCAATTTGATGATTCTGCCTCGTTTAATCCATTTGGGTGAGTGAGGATTTGTGTTCTTCTCAATTGGTTTGGTGGGATTTCTTCAATTTCGGATTGTTTGGTTGGCTGGATCGGGGGTGTTTTTAGGTTTGATTAGGATAAATTTAGTTTCGTTTTGGTGATTTTGGAACTAGGATTTGTTGATTTGTCTCAAAGTTTGGGTCTTGTTGTCGATTTGATGTGAAACGGAGCTTAGGTTTTGGAAGACATTAGTTTGTAGGACATTTTTGAGGGCACTTTTCAGGGCAGAGTATTTCTTTCAATTTTGAAGCTTCTATCTAAGGGGTCTTGGCATGTACCTATGATGTTTCATGCTCAAGGTCCTTCAAGGAATCATTGCAGTCTTCTTGCAGTTCTCTCTGGTAAAAACGTTGATCGTAGCGGTAATAAGCAGAAACAACCGCTTATTGATGATAAACCCAGATACCCTTTTCCAGAGCTAGTATCTTCTGGACGTCTTGAGGTATTTAGTTGCGTTAAATGCGGTTAATCTAAATTATAACGATGGAGTTCTTTTTCTCTTTTCCTGTTGGCTTCATTTTGTTGGCAAGGCTGTAATGTTTTTTCTTACGTTTATGTCCAATGCAGGTTCAGGTACTGGTTAATCCAAGCATTGATGAGTTCCAGAGAGTGCTTCAGTCGTTTGAGCCCAGTATTGTGTATTTGCAAGGGGAGCAGATTGAAGATGGTGAAGAGATTGGTCCTTTGAGATGGGGAGATTTTGATTTGTCTACTCCAGTTGCTCTATGTGGAGTGTTTGGCTCGACATTGGCTGCCACTGTGAGTGCTACTTGTCATTTTAGAATACTGGTTTCGGAGTGCCATACCATCTTTAAGAATAAGTAATCAAGTGTGTAGTTGTATAACATTTTTCAGCAAGTAGCTTTTTCACCCCCAAACAAAACTCATGACTAGAAGGTAACTGTCTTTGGTTACCAATGCTAATGTCATTTTCACTGATATGTTGAACAATTTGTGTAGGTCTATTTAGAGATTCCCAGCAGTGAAAATTTGGCTGATGCTCTTCATGAGAAGGTTTGTGAGTTCTTTAGATTTGTGATTGGTACTTTCTTATGTTTATTAATTAGTATAATATCCTATATTACCTATAGGGAAGGAGAAACTTTCATACTTGGAAATCTTGGTTAATGATGGCTGAAATATAATGTGAAAATTGAGAGCTGCGGATTCTTTTATAATCTCTTTCTTGAAGACAAATTGAAAACCACTTTACACTACTATGGCAGGGAGTTCCATACGTGATATACTGGAGAAGTTCATTATCATGTTATGCAGCTTCACACTTTCGTCAAGCACTGTTTTCAGTAGTGGAAAGGTACACTATCCTGTGTTACCCTTATTCTTTTTTCTGGTCTTGGGTAAAGTAATGTTCTGGCATCCTAAGCTCTCTTGTTCGTTGCAGTTCCTGTAGCCATACATGTGATGCATTCGAAGTTGCTCATGCATCTTTTAGGCTCTACTGTGTACGGAACAGTAGTGTTTTACCTTCTAACAGCCAGAAAGGTAGCAGCAACCCTGGCCCACGGTTACTAGGGGACCCACCAAAGATCGATGTCTCTCTGCCTGAAGCAGATGTTCAGGGTGAAGAAAGTTCTGAGACTCTTCCAGCAATAAAGATATATGATGATGATGTGAGCATGAGATTTCTTGTTTGTGGACTCCCATGCACATTGGTAAGTTTGGTTTTCATGATCTTAAGCTGAATATTTGAATGTATGATTTTTTGAATATGGAGTTTTTACATGCTTTTGTGTACTCAGGACGCGTGCTTATTGGGATGTTTGGAGGACGGGCTCACTGCTCTTTTAAATATTGAAGTGAGTTCCATATGGGGCTTCTTAATTAATTTCTTAAGTTCCTTAGTTTCAAGTTGTTATGTTTTCTTATTTATTTGTGCCAAAAACAAGTAGGCTTGTTAATATTTATTGTGGTAGCACTTTTAATTTCTCAAAGTCCTTGTGCTCGATTTATTTTGTATAGCAAAAAGTCCTAACAGGAACTTCCAGGATATACTTGTCAAAAAATGATGAAGCACGATTAATTGGTTCAGATTAACACAAAAATGAGATCTGGAAAGTTCATGGGAAGTATTTAGTGCTTTATTCAGATGTCCAGATAGTAGAAGCAAGCACTTGTTAGTGTTAAAACGTTTCTACACGGTTTACATGTGTCAACCTTAAGTAGGGGATGGACAACTTCTTAAACACATCTTGGGACATTCCTCAATATGTACCTGGCATTTTGTTGCACCAGAGTCAAACCAGTTTCTTTTGGTTCATGTTTCCTGGAATTGTTCACGACTCACGAGCAATCCGATTTTTGTTGTGTATGCATTCGTGCATCTACTTGTCTTTTCTATGTGCTCCATGCATGTTTTCTACTCTTCACTTGTTTACTTGATATATTATGCTAAACCATTTTCTCCATTATGATGTTTGTGCAGATTCGAGGGAGTAAACTTCACAACCGGACGAGGTATTGGAAGGAATTCAATTTTTTTTTTCTTTCTATGCTAATGGTTTCTTGTTATTCCAGTTCTTTTTATTATTTTATATTTGAAAACTTGAAATTTCTTTTCGGATAGTCATGTTTAATATATTAGCTCATAAACGGTTAATTTGCAGTGCCCCACCACCTCCTCTTCAGGCTGGATCATTTAATCGTGGCGTGGTGACCATGCGGTGCGATATATCAACCTGTAGTTCTGCTCATTTATCTCTTTTAGTGTCGGGCAGTGCACAAACTTGTTTTAATGATCAGGCAAGTACAGTTCTTTCTAGGTTATATAATTGTTTGCAGGTATTCTTCAACACAAATGAAAGTTTTGTTTAATTGCTTCAGTTTCTGGAGAATCACATAAAAAATGAAATTATTGAGACTAGTAAACTGGTCCATGCATCCGATGACGGCAAATTGCCTTCATCCGAGCCCCGAAAATCTGCCTCCATAGCCTGTGGAGCAAGTGTCTTTGAAGTTCGCATTAAGGTTCCCACATGGGCTTCACAGGTGCAAGTCATTTTACTTTCTCATCCAAGTTCTATATGGAATTCTGTTACAATTTTATCGTAGATGTAAAGCTTCTGTTGTATCATGTTTAGTGAAAATAGTCTTCTGTCCTTAAATTGCTGTTTAACCTTATCCGATGGTATTTTTCAGTCTTGTTCTTTAAGAAGATAGCACACATTTTGTTGCATAATTTAAGGGATTATGTAAAGATATCTGTTAAGTTATTCTTCTTTTTCTTTTTAAGATCTATCTGATACTAGAAGAATAGTAGATCCTGATATGATTTTCAGTTAGTGAATTGGCAACTGGGGTACTGATTAGATGCGGTCAAATGAGAGAAATTTCCTTACTGATTATATTTATGGCATATCTATGTTGATTAGATTGTTAATTTATTGTTTTTAGACTGATAATGTTTATACTTTGATCATGTCCATTACAGGTATTGCGGCAGTTGGCTCCTGATGCATCGTACCGCAGCTTAGTTATGCTTGGAATTGCTAGCGTTCAAGGATTGTCTGTTGCTGCCTTTGAAAAAGATGATGCAGAACGGTTCCTATTCTTTTGTACAAAGCAGGGAAAAGAAATCCATACAAATGATCCTTTTCCTACTAAATATCCTTGTTGGTTGATACCTCCTGCACCCAGCCGAAAAAGATCCCGTTCCAATGGCCTTGAAGTTCAAAATGGCGGGAATTTTAAACATAGACTGAATGTTGCTGCAATGAGGCCGATTCCCCACACTCGTCGGCATAAGTTGCAACCGTTTACTGGATTCTTCGAGGCTGAAAGATATGATGGGGACCAGGTAAAGCCTAACTTGCCAGTTGCACCAGCAAAGCATAGTTCAGGTGGTCCTGCTCCTACCACACATCGAAAATCATTGTCAAGCTCCTATCAAGCTCAGCAGATCATTTCTTTAAATCCATTACCTCTTAAGAAGCATGGTTGTGGCAGAGCCCCAATACAAGTTTGCTCAGAGGTAAAAGCCATCCCAAGCTCTCAAATTCTATTTGTTCTTTGATTTTTATCTGCTGTTCTTTTGCACTGATTATAGAAGTAATGGGAATGTTAATTCAGATGACTGAAAGATCTGTGTTGGGGTTGCCTTAAGTAGAAAGATGAATTATGTTATATGTGAATGGTTTCTCTTACAATTCCCAAATGGCTTATTTTCTTTCAGGAGGAATTTTTAAGGGATGTAATGCAGTTCCTGATCCTTCGAGGCCATGCCCGTCTTGTTCCTCAAGGTGGGTTGTCTGAGTTTCCCGATGCAATTCTCAATGCAAAACGGCTTGACCTGTTCAACTTGTACAGAGAGGTAAAAAAAGTTATTTCTTCTAAACATTGGCAATTTTTACCAAAACCTAGTTGTTGCAATAAGGAAAACCGGGTCCCCAGGTTGTCTCAAGAGGAGGCTTTCATGTTGGTAATGGCATCAACTGGAAAGGACAAGTTTTCTCCAAGATGCGTAATCATACATTAACCAATAGAATGACTGTATGTTTACCTCTTCCTCTTCCAGATTCTGTTTGGAAGCTCTATTTGGTTCTTTATGTTGCTTTACAAATTGAGAATTTGTCACATTGTTGGAGTGAGTGACCTGAAATTATGCGAACTGGTTTTCCTTTGCAATGATTTCTAGGGTGTTGGCAATACCCTGAAAAGGCATTATGAAACTTACCTTCTGGAATACGAATTGGCCCATGATGATGTCGATGGAGAATGCTGCTTGTTGTGTAATAGGTCCGACTCTCTATTTCTGTCTTTGCATGTGTACACGGAATAGCACTAACAATTTATAGCATGTATAACAGTAGTGCAGCAGGTGATTGGGTGAACTGTGGAAATTGTGGTGAGTGGGCTCACTTTGGATGTGACAGAAGGCAGGGCCTTGGTGCTTTCAAGGTACTTTCCAACTTTCAGAAGTTGCATTTTCGCGTCTCTGGATCATCGTACTCCCTAGTCTTATTATTCACATAAACATCATTCCTTGTTTGAATGAGAATGCTAGTGAAAATTTCATCAAGAAAGTCCAATAAATGTCTGATCCATTCTGACCTTCGCTGAGCTGAATGTGGTTTTATCTGGGGTGCCCTCACTTTTAATGATCAACGTTCCCCACGTGCCATGCAACCATGCTCTGATTTTATTGCAAAAATTCGTGTTATGAAAATTCCCATGTTCATGAATGATAGATCAATATTCGTCAAGATTAGTGTCTTTCGTAGCATTTCTTCTGAATGTGATCTATGTTTTTGAGTTCAAGGAGATCAAATCTGTATCCGGCATCCATTTGCTTAACGTCTGTGAATGATCTACAGGACTATGCTAAAACAGATGGATTGGAGTACATTTGTCCACCCTGCAGCGCTAGCTACTCCAAGAAGAAATCACAAAAAACTGCAAATGGGTATTAACAAGCCTTGAAGCCATCGACGTAACGAGCATTCTATCTCTCTATAACACTTTCTATTCTAGATTTCATTTCTTTCCCTATATGAATGAACAAGAGAAGAGGGAATGTAATTATTGTATCCTATCCCCCCATTGTTGTTCCATAGAAGATTAAAGCTATCTAGAAGTGCCCCCACAATTTTTCCTCTCCCATAATTCATGTATGCTCAAGAGAGCAATCTTGAAGAATAGAGTAATTGTAGAATATCTCCTTTATAATGGTCAAATTCAACTAGTTAGTTTCTCCAATGTAGAAAATGGTTCCCCTTTTTAAGTAGTTATTTAGAGGGCTTTTAGTTCTTTGAGCTTTGTATAATCCTGTTTACTTTTGTTTCTTCAGTATATTATGGTGGTTTTATACTGATCCTAGGTGGATTCTTAACATTATATCTAACACCTTAGTGAATTTGGTCATGAGTTAATCAGTAACTTAGTCGTTTATAATATTTCAGGCCAAATCAGCAATTTAGACCCCAAAGTTTCTACTGAAATGTGAACTGGATCTTCGTAATTTTAAACGGTCAAAAAAATTTGTAAATGTTTGCAAAACGTTTACAATGAATCTTAACGTTTATAAAATGTTTAAAACAGTTTTTGAATGAATGAAACAATTAATAGAGTTAGGCTTTTTGTTCCTTTCAATCAGACTCTGTTGAACCTTTTAAAACGTTATAGTTTATTCGGCCGCTTTGTAAATGTTAAAGTTCATCCGCTTTGTAAATGTTAAAGTTCATTTTGAACGTTTCAAAACATTCGTTAGAGTTCAACTCAAATTTTAGTATAAATTTTAGGAGCTAAATTACTCTTTTAGCCTAATATTTCACTCAAAATGTTACGAGGAAATGAATTTCCAATATATTCTAGTTAAGTTACAATTCTGCTTTAAAGTATTCCAACAATCATACGCAAAAAAACATATTTTTTGTTTTAACTATGAAATTCCACAGCAGATTCGTTCATGTACAGGTTCAACCGATAGTGTCCAAAATGAAAGAGGATGCAAATTGATCAATCGACTTCTGACCACTTGTAGATGATTGAACCAATATGTTCAACACAGGTTCAAAAACTCATTGGAGTCACTAACAATAACGAAGAGCATACCTTTTATGTTCTTATGTTTAAGCTATCAAGAACTGCACATAGCCTTACCTAATCTCCCTGCTTAAATCCGTTTACATCATTGACCATGGCGCCATTGGTGCTAAGCTTTCCTGTAACTATATTTCCGTCTCTGGATACAGCATGTGGCTCAATGCCAGGCAAGCTGCAGCTGCTGCTGCTACTGCTGCTACTCCGACCGCCATTGTTCAGAGTAAGTCCATCAATGAAGTCAAAACACTTCCTCTCCTCTGATGAAATGTGGCATAGAGATGTTTTTCCATTGGATATAGCAGTAGCAAGGGCAATGGGCATGAGACACAGACCTTTGCTCTGTAGATGCTGCATAGCTAGCGTGACGTTGGATTCCATTAGCTTAAGTACTTCTTGCTCCAGGGCAACTTGATCAGGAGATGGAGATGTTTCAATTCCTATACCAGCTGATGCTGAGAGTGAATAATTGTTAGAACCACCCTGAAAATGTTAAGGCAAAGAGAGAGCACAGTCAGAGGTGTAATTCCAAAGTGGATCGTTATCTCATGAACTGAAATATTCTCTGGTTTGGCCTATAGTTTCAGGTTCCATGTCCATGATAAGCATCAACAAGTACAAAATCCACACAAAGAAAGTTCCATCAAATAGTTGAGGTTAATGCCATCTGACATGAAGCATTTATTACTAGTAATAGCAGGTATTTTAGACTCTACTGGGTCTACAAGCCGTCTAGCAGAATTATCATGTTCAGGTTCCATTTTCAGCAGCATTAGTATCATATCCCATATCTCAGCCAAGGATGCATGGGAAGCAGCTAATACCAATTTGTGTTCAAATTGAAAAGCCACATATCAAAGTTAAGCACCTCAGCTAGGCTATCTTTTATGAGCGGAATGACTGCTCCGGCTGCTCCAAGCCTACTCATGCTCAGCACCTACAAGATAGTAAGCAACTAGCGATAGTCATGTCAGTAGAGATGATACTAGTTCAATTTTCAACACCTGTGAACATTAGTCAACTAATCCAAAGAAAAAGTAATTTGAACAAATTTCAGGAGAAGCCTGTTCAGAAAACTTTAGGACAAGTTAACTAAGAGTATCCTTCGACTGACCTTGACTTGGAGTTGAAGAAATTTAACATACTCTATAATCTCGTCAAGCATAGATGCCTTGTCAAGCTGCAAATCATGAATGAAAATGTCAGGTTTGGCCTAGACTCTTTTGTTATTCTGAGTTGCAATTGCTAAACTGCAAGCTAATTAATATGACAGGGCTTGTTCTTTGAGTCGAAGACAATGTTTAAGGAGATGGAGATGCGTTTAAGATTGTTAATGGAAAAACACAATAAAAGGAATACCTTGACGGAATGAGGTACGAGTTCCTGCAGATCCCTCATCCTTTCAGCAATCTTTTCTCGACGAAGCTGTTTAAGAAATGAAATTAACATTCTTAGAATTCCAACAAGATCAATTTCTCTGAGAATGTACAACTTAAAATTCTGATTTGTGAAGCTCAGACTTGAAAATGATGCCTGAATTAAGAAATAACTACTAATCAGTTAGATACCCTTTCAGCTATACTGTGTGGATCAGTGGCCTGGCCACGACGAGCCCTCACTCGAGGTTTTGCAGTCCCATTGCAGCAGCCACTTGGATTGGTTGATGCATTCTGCCACTGAACCATAATATATATAGATCAATGGCTTTTTACGGCGAATAATGAGATCTCTTTCAGTTAATTTTCTTAATTGTTTATGCTAAATTTAGTTTGAATTGAAGAGGAATTTAAGAAAAATCTGTGAGCACCTGCTGGAGAGGTGATGATCCATTTGCTGTTACTGTAATATTGGGAACTGGTGCAAAAGAAGATGGTGGATACTTCTTATCTTCCTTACTCTGCGTCATGTTTTGCAACTCACAATAAATGGCAGGAACCAATTAGAGACAGGGATATGATGATAAGAGAAAGTTATAGGCTTCGGGTTTCAGAAGAAAGTCAACCATAAGAATGAATACCTCTGAAGTGATAGATTGAGGGAACTTGTTCAGTAGCAGAATTTTATCCATGCTTTTGTATCTCTTTCTCATATCATCTATATCATCACCCACAGTTCCTCCTTGAAGATCCAACTGCTGCATTTTGTCTTGTATCGTCAAAGAACACAGAGATGAAAAATCAGGATAAGATGGTGCAGGCCACGATTGCTGAAGTGTTGATTGGATTTTATGATTCTTAAATTCTCTGTCGTAATCAGATTGTTCAATTTCATCATATCCAACAATGCCTCCCACAGTAAAGGAAGGAGATGATGATATGAAATCACCAAATACTGGAGTCTGGTTCTGATAATCAACATTTGATGAGTCTATGGCAAGAACTGAGTGATCCTGAAGGGACATATGTCCAGCTTTTAAATTCACATTCATCATTCCATTGACAAATCGGTCAACACTTCCAATTTGAACTTCATTCTGTTCATCAGTTTCTCCAGAAATAAAATCCGAGTCTATACCAAGAAAAAGAGACGAACTATCCTGAGGTAAGGATTCCACATTTTGGTTTGAACTCATCATACTTAAACTGCAATTTCCTCTGTTCTCTTCGCCCAGTCTAATTGAGCCATGGAGTGGCAGATTGACATTTGGTTGCTCATGTTCGTTGAAGCCCCAACATGAACTTGTCCTTGAATCACCCGCAGAAACAAGGTCAAGATAATCATCCATAAAGGAATTATCAATCACTGTTAATGACCGGTGGATCTTCCAAGCACTAAGCCCTCTAAACAAATGAAAAACTACTCTAACGTATTCATCCAATAAAGAGAGGCAACTTCAGACAGTGTCCCGTCCATTAATCACCTGTGCAAAACAAGTCGAATACAACATCCTTCAGAGTCAAACAAGATTAGAGCTTTCCATTAGTTTTAGAGCCACAACTCTCTATGCATTTACCGGTTGTTTCATTAGCAACATCAAGTTCATTTATCAAAGAGTGGAGATATTAAACTCATCACTGAGAGCAAGTAGATAAGAAAAATGAAAGATAGAAAACAAAAAAATGATAAGCCATGAACGACCAGCCTAGATTCTATAACGCGACAGAGGAAAGCTAACGTCAAAAATCAATGTAACTAACTTTATAACAAGAAAACCTTGATAAGGAACATCTAAACTGATCTTAAATCAACATTTTCACAGACCCAGTTCATGAAAAAGGCCACGGTGTCCCTGGAAAACCAAAAAAAGAAACCCATAACTGGAATCTCAAGGGACAGTAGATATATGCATACGAGCCATGAACAGTTTCATGCATACAGACTGAAAGAGAAGCATCGACACTAGCTCAAATTCATACACATTCAGACAAGGAGAGAGCGAGAGAGTAAGAGATAAAGAGTTATATATACAGAGAAAGGCCAGATGGAGATCGAAAGCTTCTATCTTCATATCTTCTCTCCATCTCCATAGATTACTAGCGAGGAGGTATTAGAAAGACTCAGAACAAAAGAGCTGAAGAAGATGAAGAAGAAGAAGAAGAACAAAAGTAGTGAAGCTTTTTGACGCAGAAACCGCTGCTTTTTCCAACTATAGAAAAGGGGAACAATGAAACAGCTGAACTATTATTTTATTCGCTTCGCTTCAATTTTGTCGTCGTTCGACACGTGGCACGCTTTTATCGGTCCACGTAATAGAGCTCTATTTAATCCTTGTCGTTCGTCATCTTTTTATCGTTACAGGCGATAACCGCTTTTCTTAGGTTGCCGTCACAAATAGGGTATTTTCCTGTTATGTCCTTGCGTTGGAGAGATGTCGTTCGCTGAAACGTGAGCTCAGTAGTAGTATTATGGTCATTAAGTACCAGAAGATTTATGCGTCCGGAAAAAGCGGGGAGGTTTCTATTCCTCGTCAAGTTGTTTGTCGACGAAACCTACAGTTTCCCACGTGACATTTTGGTGAAACATGAGCCGTTAGATAAGGGTCTCATGATTAGATTGGTTATGATCGGACGGTGGAGATGGCATGTTAGATTATTTCAAAAAAAAGTTAACTAGAGGATGTGAAATGTAATAATTATATGTAGATATAAGCAATATTTTAAAAATTACATCTAAAGTAAAAAAAAAGTTCAAAAGATTTAATTAATATTAAACAATTATAAAATCGTTAAAAAATTGAATAAAATTTAAATTTTAAAAAAATGATTAAAGAAGATTATCTTACTTATCTAAATATTTAAATCTTAATTTTATAAATTGACTGTTAAATAAAAATTAATTGGTTTATTTTAGTTTATAAAAATTGATTGATTAATTAATAAACTAATTAGTTTTTAAAAACAAAAATTATTAAATTAAATCAAATTGAAAAGTTAAAAATCGAAACAAAAAATTAACCGATTCAAAATTTTTACTATTAAATGAGTTAAACCAGTTTAAATTTTAAATCATTGGGCGTAGTGTTCATGTAAGGTTGAGCTTATTGCAATGATTAATATTACTTAAATTGACTTTACGTATATTTCAAAAAAAAATTGACTCTATGTAAAATAAATTATCTTTTTTTTTTTGAAACTAAAATAAAATATCTTTTAAAACAATATTAATTACAAATTTCAATCAACAAATCCACATTTTATGTCAAAACATTGATCAATAGTTTTGACATAAGAAAAAATGAAACGAGGGATCCTCTGTCTCTTACCTTGTCCTTTATTCTGTCCCGTTAAATCTCAATCATTTATTTGTACGTGCGACAAGGTAAGGTGCAGAGGATCTGGCATAAATGAGCAGGTGGAAAATTCATTTCTTCTGCATTTTCTCATCTTCCAAGTAGCCATCTTTTTCAACATCCGAACCAAAACGTCCTTTAAGCAATAGCTTCAAAGAAGCAATTAGATAATCCATTATTGGATGTAGATTTCACATTAAGTGCAAAAGTAGGATTTGCTGCAAGAAGATAGCGTCTTGGGGGTATAATTATGCACCTCCAAATGCTATTATTAGCTACACAAAGCAGGAGTTGGATGGGATGGGAAGACGCAGAATTGGTAAATGTTATATGACATCCATGCTTTACTTGTCAAATTAGACAATGGAGGCCTATAAGTTTTGCTTTTTCTGCCGATGGGGTTGAAATGGAGAGGATAGAGAGTAATCTTTTCTTGTTATCCAATTTCAGTATAGATCATCGTCATCATCCTCATCTTCAAGTTACAGTGAGTCCTGCAACAAATGGAACTCCAATGGCCGGTAGCCAATCCTCTCCTTGGATGAACGAAGACACTGTAAAGCTCCTCGCCACCTTCCTGTCTAGAGCAGGATGTACACCGGGCCACTTCACTCGGTGGTCGACACTAGCTCCTTGTCCTTTGTTTCTGAACTCTCCATAGAACAATGTAGCCTCGAAACTCTGGTTCCATCGCAACCACCCGTCGGGCATTATCACACGTGACATGTAAGTCTCTATGAACACTGTTCTTGCGTATGCCCTCCATGGCCTGCCAAGGTAAGTCTGTGTTGGGGTTTTTGAGCCCTCTAGAACAACATCTCCACTGATGTTGCAAAGGTGAAATGAGAATCCACCTGGCTCGTCCCGACTCTCACGGCCATTCGCAGTCAGTGCGTTGGCCTGACCAAATAGAGCTTCCCTGGCCAGAATATGACAACCCTGAAATACCGCAGGCCCGATGCCGAATATGAAATCTATTGTCCCCTGAATCCAACAGTTTCTGTAGAATTGAGGACCGAGCTGGATAAACACCGTATCTTGGTGCCCCTTGATTGAACACAGATAGTACGCAGCTTGAGGAGAGTTGGAACGTAGTGCAACGCCGGGCCCTTGTCGCGGATCACCTCTGTTCTCAATAGTCAAATTCATGGCAAAGAAGCCAAACCCGTCAACTCCTAGAGTGGCTGTGTCCCCAACAAAGCCTACTTTGCTGCCGGAAATGACTGTCAACTCACGTCCCTCTCCAACGAATGTAATGTTCGACTTTTCAGGCCCAACTAGCAGAATCTCCCTGTATAGACCTCCCTTGATGAATATGGTGTAACGCTGCATGCTAAAATTTGGAGCAGCTTGAATGGCTTCGCCGATGGTTTTGTAATCGCCGGAGCCATCTTGAGCCACGACGGCGTTCATGTTGAGTGCCTTGGAGACTTCGGGGAGGATAAAAGAGAGAAAGAAAGAGAACAAGAAGGAAATGGCCATGGAAGGTATGTTCTGAGTTCGGACATAAATAATTCATCATTATAAAGAAAAAAAGGAGACTTTAATTAATTTGTCCTTTTCTTTGTACTGGATATCAATGTCTCAAAATCTGTTTTCTATCAATTTATGAACTTTTAAGTTCAACTTTGAATTTTTTTTATTCATTAATTAGCCTTTAAGAATTGAACCTTTTATTTAATATGGTTTGGATTTAAACAAATCCTAAAGATGCGAAATTCAAGAAAATTAAATGTATGGAATTATTGGTATCAATGATTAAAAGACTTGGGAGGTTAGATTGGTTTAACATTAAAAATATTAAATCGATTTCGGTTCGATTTACTCTAATTACTCTTGTCATTAAAAACTGATTAGTTTATTAATTAATTGTCAATTTTTATAAATTAATATATTCTTATAAATTAAAATAAAATAAATAATTTTTATTTAACAATATTTTTTAAATTAAACTTCAAATTTTTATTAGATAATGACAATTTCTTTTAATCATATTTAAATTTTTTTAATTTTATTCAATCTTTAGCTGATTTTTCGATAATCTAATATCGATTGAACCTTTTAAACTTTAAATATTTTGTCTAACAGTTTTAACTTCCGCTCAAGTTTTTAAAATATTTGTTGCTATAATTAAAAGGCCAAATTACAAGGGAAACACAAAGAAAGAAAAATTAATTTTGCTTATTCGTTTTTACCCTTTTTGATACCAAATGAAAAGTAGTATGAACCTTATACTTATTATCACTCTCTTAAAATTGGACAAGAAGAATAATGAATCATGAAATGCAGTAAAGATTTTAATTCTCAATCTCTTATTGTTATCTTCAACCTATAAATAACAATTATTTTGGTCAAAACGCATTTTAAATCTTAAAGTTTATAATAAAAAACAACTTAAATCATAATATTTTTAAGCATTTAAATTGAATCATACATTTTTAAAATATCTAGAATAAATTTTAAATAGATAAAAAAGCGAACAATATTAATTCTCTTACAGTTAAATACCACGTCAATACTAATATGATATTATTTTTTATCTTTTAAATAAAAATTGAGTTCCACTATGATATAATTATTTTTAAATACTATGATATAATTATTTTTAAATTAATTAGTTCACCTGAAATAGATGAAAAATAGAGAAAAATGAAATGAAATAAATGTTATTTATTTTAATTTATTTTTAAAAATTTCTAATAATGATATAATTTTAATGTTTAATTTAAAAACATAAATTTATAATAATAAATAATAACTAACAAAAAAATGGAAAATTTCAACATACCTTTAATTTTATTCCAACCATTTAAAATAGCCTTCAAATAGATAAATACAGGAGATTGATAGATTTACTTATTTTTTAAACTCAAAGAACAAACATTTAAATTATATATTATGTATTTTTCAAACAAGGAATAACTTATTAGTAGGAGCATAGGAATAGGAATCGCTAAAGTGTTATGGAAATTTCATGCTGAATCAACCTCCATGTAGATTCGCTGGGTTCAAGCTGTATACCTCCAGAGAGCATCTATCTGGGACTGGCAACCCCGTCCCCGCAACTCCTCTCTAATGAAAAAGCTTGGAGTAATTCGAGACACCCTCATGCTTAAGTTGGGTGGTCGTTTGCATGTAGAA
>JAOTBA010000008.1:1989897-2020664 GCA_025629845.1 Erythroxylum squamatum
ATATTGTTGTCGTAAGTGAATTTATGTGTGTCTGGACCCAGGTGATTCTAAACTATGAACTAAACTCCTTCGTGGACAAAAGTGCTTTTTATTTTTATGTTACCAAACAGTCTACTGAATGAAGCTATTTTTAAAAAGATGTTTTTTTAATTAACAGCCAAACAGTCAACTGACTTTTAAAAAAAGCTTTTCTCAGAAAAGCTCTACTGATAAAAGCTCTACTAATAAAAACTCAACCAAACGGACCCTTACTCACCCAATCTTTCCGCCTCTTTTGTTCTCGTAATCAAAGTTTGAGTGATCATAAGATGATAAAAATATTGAGAAGAGCAGGCTCGAGAGCTGGAAGAGCGCGTAGTCATCGCGCCGATTGAGTAAACCATTTCTTCAAATTCTGATGTCGATTTTCTTTTGGAATTGTCAAAGGGTTGGAGGTCGGTCCTTCAAGCCTATCCTACGTAACTACATTAGGTTTCATAAACCGCAGCTTATTATTCTAGTGGAACCTCGCATTAGTGGGATGCACGCGACTCGAATTATTAAGAGTTTGGGCTTTACCCAATCCTTTCGGGTGGAAGCAGTGGGCTATTCGAGAGACATCTGGTTACTTTGGAAACTAGACATCGTCATCCGAATTCAACTAGCCCACCGATAATTTGTGCATGCCATCATTGAGTGGGACCAAGTGTCGTTTAATTTCACGGCCATTTATGCCAGCCCCAATTATTCTCTCCAAACATTTTGTGGCAATACCTGCGGCGTATTGCTCTCATCACAACCCGACTGTGGCTTTTAGGTGGTGATTTTAATGCCAAGTTAGAACACATGGATAAACGACAAGGGTCTCGGCTCCGACCGATTGTTAATTCTCAATTTCGTTAATGTGTGCACAACTATCAGCTTCAGGACCTCGGGTTCTCTGGTCCTAGATTCACCTGGAGCCAGAGGACAGATTCTCTCTAGATTAGACCGGACATTCTGTTCGACTGATTGGCAATCTGTCTTCCCCCATATCACTGTTACTCAGTTACCGTTCCTTAAATCGGATCACCGGCCTCTGTTAGTGACTCTGAACCCCAGCAAGCCAACCCCTCTTCAAATCATTCCTTTGACTTTCAATCAGCTTGGTTGATGCATGTCGATTTTCGACGATTTGTAGTCGAGAACTGGACCCTTAACGGAATAGAATTGAGCCGTGACATTAAAACCTTCGCGGATCGGCTACAACAGTGGAACTATTCCACTTTTGGCAACATTTTTCACAGGAAAAACCGTCTTATGGTGCATCTCGAAGGCATTCAGAAACAGCTGGAAATCGACGACTCAATCTCCCCCCGTCAGCTCGAGGCTCACCTCCAAATTGAGCTGGAGCAGGTACTGTACCGGGAAGAACTGTACTGGCATCAACGCCCCAGATGTGAGTGGTTGAGCCAGGGAAACAGAAATACCAGGTGTTATCATACCATCTCCATGGCCAAGCAAAGGCAAGCGAGGATTACTTTCTTAAAAGATGAAAATAGAAATGCGTTGTCAGATCCTCCGCCTATCCGCCGACACGCTCAGCAGTTCCCCGCGTCTCTTTTCACTAAAGACAGCTCGCAGCATACCGCCCAGCTGATCCATGGGCAATTCCCCCGACTGCCACCTACAGCCACAGATGAGTGAGAACAGCCCCTTGACTATGAGGAAATAAAGAAGGCGTTCTTCAGTATGACACCTAACAAGGCTCTAAGCTTTGACGGGCTTCCCGCGTTGTTCTACTAGTCCCAATGGGAAACGGCGGGCCCCACTCTGACTTTTTTTCTTTGACACATTTTTCATCATGAAGTTTGGGATTCTGCTTTTAACCGTACCATTATGGTCCTTATACCAGAGTCCCCGTCTCCCACGACAATTAAATAGTTCCAGCCAATTGCTTTATGTTCGGTGATCTACAAAGCCATCACCAAAATTATTGTCAACCGGCTTAAACCTTTCCTCGATGTGTTGGTATCGCCTACACAATGCAGTTTTGTCCCGTTACGCTTGATCACGGACAATATCATTATTGCGCAAATAGTCCTTCACTCCATGCGAAGGAAAACTGGACGAAAAGGCATTATAGCTATTAAGGTGGATCTGGACAAAGTTTATGACAGATTGTCTTGGGATTTCATCCAATATACTTTATTTGACGTGGGATTGCCCAATTCGCTGATAAGTCTCATTTTGAAGTGCATTTCCTCGGTGTCCATCCAAGTTAAGTGGAATGGTAAACTTAGCGAGGCCTTCAGCCCCTCCCACGAAATCTGTCAAGGTGACCCCATATCGCCCTATCTCTTCGTCCTTTGTATAGAAAGGTTTGGACTTTGAATTGCAAGTGGTTATGCAGGGCCGGTGGCATCCAATCAAACTGAGCAAAAATGGGCCACCTACTTCTCAATTGTTTTTCGCGAATGATCTCATTCTGTTCGCTGAAGCCTCTATGACTCAAGTAGATGTGATTCGTGGCACACTAGATTCGTTCAGCGCAACTTCAAGGCCAACGTATCAGCCAGGATAAATCTCGATGCTCTTTTTCCAAGAATATCCCTACCCCGACGTTTCGCTGCTTTAGCCGTGCTCTAGGGTTCACTCAGACTACAGACCTAGGCCGATACCTAGGAGTTCTCCTCCACGAACCCGTGAACCAAAGAACTTACCAATACATTCTGGACAAGGTTCACCAATATTTAACGGGGTGGTCTGCCAATCTGTTGTCCTTCGCTGGTTGTCTCACTTTAGCGCAATTTGTCATAGCAGCGCTTCCCAGCTATACTATGCAAACAATCAGACTGCCTCGTAGACTTTGCGACGAGCTAGAGAAGCTCACGCGCCAATTCCTGTGGTGCTCAACCAATGGTACCAGGAGGATCCCTTTAGTTAAATGGGAGGACGTCTATAAACCGAAAGCGATGGGTGGCCTGGGCATCTAGAAAATCCGAGAAACCAACGATGCCTTCTTAACCAAACTAGGTTGGACCTTGATTAACAAGCCTAATGCTTTATAAGTTCAAGTCCTCTCGGCGAAGTACAAGTTTGATGCTACCAGCCTCCCCTCCACTATAGCCACCACTGGAGGTTCTATGATCTGGCAGAGTATAAGGCGACCTGGCATATAGTGTTACAGGGCATGAAATGGGTGCTTGGAGATGGTGCCACTACTAGATTCTGGCTGGATCCCTGGGTAGAGGGCGTGGGCCCTCTTGTTTCACAGGCTACCACCCCCATTCCGGACGCTATTCGTAACCTCAGTGTACAACATTTTGTGGGCACCGATGGTCATTGGAATTGGGACACCTTTCAAGACCGTCTCCCTGTTGAGACTTGTCATGTCATAGCAGGGACTTCCCCCCCCCCAAGCCCTTCCTCAGGCAGGATAAGTTATGTTGGGGCCTGCCCGATACAGGGCAATCCACGGCTGCTTCCACGTACGCCATGATAATGGATCATGCGGACGCAAATCTTACTGGACATTGGAAGGCAATCTGACACTGGAATAGACCTCAACGCATTCGTTCCTTCCTCTGGCTCCTCACCCTGGACAGGTTACTTACTAACCAACATCGAGCGCGAAGGCAACTCACTACGGATGGAACGTGCTATCACTGTGATCTTGAAGAATCCTCGCTGCATACAGTGAGAGACTGAGACAGAGCCCGCCAAGTGTACAGCAACTTTCCTCCACACCTTGTTAATAATGACTTCTTCACAATGCCAGGCCGACAGTGGCTCAAATCCAATCTCCAAATCCGCCGACGAGTGTTTGGCCAGGCTTGGTCACCATTATTTGGCACTACTTGTTGGTTTTTATAGGCTTGGTGTAATGGGTCTCTTTTTGATACGCAGTATATTTGGTCGTTCTCCCCTATTTCTGTTATTTTCTCTTATGCATATCAGATCCAGAAGTCAACCAAATGGCAACGACGCAATACTATGGGAGAGTGTCACCGACATGAAAAACTCATCGGCTGGCGTAACCCTCCTCTCGGGTGGGTCAAGCTCAATACAGATGGCGCGTGCAAACGGTCTTCCTTCTCGGCCACAGCTGGCGGCCTCATCCGAGATAGTCCAGGCAATTGGCTAGGAGGTTTCCGCCAGAATCTCGGCTGGTGCTATTCGATGACTGCGGAGCTCTGGGGAGTGTATACAGGGCTCACGCTAGCGTGGAACCTTGGCTATCGCCTGGTTGAACTAGAAGTGGACTCGGCAGTGGCCCTCAATCTCATCTCATTCTCGACAAATCGTTCCCTGATTCACAATCCCCTCATTCAAGGTGTCCATGAGCTGTTCACGCGGAACTGGACGGTTGTACATTGTCATATCTACCGCGAGAGTAACAGATGTGCGGACTAGCTAGCGGCCTATGCGGAACATTTTGCTTTAGGCACCTTTTATTTTAATTTTCCACCCATTGGGTGTCATGTACTCCTATTAGAGGATATGTCGGGAATCAATTTTCCTAGACTCGCAGTGTAATAGGTTTGTTCCCTATTTTAAAAAACTATTGAGAATTTATTATAATATTATCATACTCAGTTAGAATAAAAATTAAAATATAAACAGAATAAAATGTTACAATTAAATTGAGCACATGTATACCAGTAAAACAAATTAAGATAACTATTCTTAATACTAATATTTAAACCTTCGAATTGATGTAATAGCCTACAAATCACCCCAATCGGGTACTCCGTTTTAGACAAGCTTTGTAAGCAGGGACGGATGCACATTGGGGGCAAGTGCTCAAAAAAAGTTCATATAAAAATATTATTATTTTAAGTTTTAATCCCATAAAAAAATTTGCCCCTATTAATTTAATTCAGTAATATAAGAGTACTTTAAATATTTTGCCCACACTCAAAAAAATTTCTGGATCCGTCCTTGCCTGTTTGGCAAGCTCGATCGAGAGAACGTAGGTAAAAGAATTTGAACACAAAATTTTTTAACCCCATACCTTCCACTCTATCAACTCGACCATCCTAAGAACTAATTAAATACAATTATAGGTGCAAGACAATAATCAACACCGTCCTTAAAAGGCTAAACTAACTGAGCCTTTTGGGTCTACCTTTGGACCTAATCCATTGCCAAAGGTAGGGTAAGGACTTGTTGACCAGTCTTAATCGTTCGTAAATGTTCCTGAATTAGGTCAACCACCATATCCTCGTCTACCTTGTTTATTACGGAGAACCGATTTGGTGGGAAGTTTAAAACTGAATTTAATTAGTAGGAATTACTTCCAGATCAGTAAAATATTGCGTTGAAATTAAATTAACTTTTATTATATTAGTTGTGGTTAGTAGGTAGTCATATTGACCGAGGATAAAGCATACATAATTGGTATCTTTTTTTTATTTAAGTTTTTTTATGAACAACTCTTGAGTAAGTTATATTTTAAAATTTCATACATGGTTTATGTCTAGATTAATTTAACGGGTGCATCCTACAATAACAATAACAACACTCGGTAGAAATTTTGATGAAGAGGTTCAATAGTACGCAGTTTTACTCCTAACTAGTAAATAAGTTATTTTCAAAATGGGAGCATCCTATAACAAATAATTACAATTTAAAAAATTAGTTTGTAAAAAAATTAAAATGTGCTAAATCAATGATTAAGTTTGTGTTAAAATTGTAAAAATCACATCTTAAGAAAGAAATCGAGCGATGTGAAGCTATAGTCGAAATATTAAAAAATATTTGAATTTTTGTATTAAAATTAAAATATTACAAATTTTTAGTCCAATTTTCATAAAACTTTTTAAAAATTTTATTATTGCAAATAGTCTCGAACTTTAAAATCCTAAAATTTCACAATACTTAGAATATTACAATTCTTTTAACTCTCCCCAAATTTTGAAGATATTTACATACAATATGTTACATATATAAGATATGGGTCTACCGAAAATAGCCTCTCTATTATGTAAGGGTAAGGTTGCGTATTATCAGACCTCTCCAAACTTCGCTTTACTGCGAGACTTTAGGCTGGGTCTGATAATGATGACGATGATAATGTTAGGTACGATGAGGTAGTTTGAATCTAACTCAAAATTCAGTTGAATTCAAACCATCCATTCAATTCTAATTTGAAAATAATATTATTTTGGTTAATTTTATTTTAAATGATGTTATTTTAAATTTTTAATTAAAATAACATCTTTTTGAAATAATAAATTGAACTATTCAAATATTTGTTAAATTCAAACTTAGCACATATCTTGATCGACATGAATTGGTCCATTGATTTTAAGCCTGACCATAAATTGTGGTACCTAATATGGGTGTTGTGACTTCTTACCTACACACACAACTAGAAAACATATTATAAATTGCTTACTTTTGAAAATTCGATCGAAGTCAAATCATGCATTCAATTATAATTTAAAAATAATGTTATTTTGGTTAATTTTATTTTTAAATAGTATTATTTTAAAAATTTTAATTACAATAACATCTTTTTGAAAAGAGAGATTGAAGTATTCAAATCGATTTGTTAGATTCAAACTTAGCTCATAGCTTGATCAACATGAATTGGTCCGTTAATTTTAAGCCTGACCATAAATTGCCATACCTAACATAAGTGTTGTGACTTCTTACCTTGTAGATATATACACACAACTAGATAACGTATTATAAAGTGTATAACCTTTGAAAATTTTCAACTCAGCGTTTAGGTTTTTTTATTTTTTCAATCAAGTGACCAATGTTTTAAACCTTAACAACTTAGTTCTTAGTTTTGTTAGTATTTTTTAGGGTTAATTATCAAAAAAGTTAAAACTTTCATTAATTTTTTAATTATAGTTTGAACTTTACAAAGAGCAATAAAATGATCAAACTTTCAATTTTTTTAATTATAGCCTGAACTTCAAAAAGTAGTTATAAAATTCTCAAACTTTCAATTTTTTAAATTCTAGCCTGACTGTAGTATTTCCGTTAAGTTTGCTGACGTGGTTTGCCAGGTGTTTTAGAAATCTTAGCTATTAATACACGTCAGCCAAAATTAATATAACAAACGAAAATTAATGAAACGATATCGTTTAATCATGTAATTAAAATGACATCATTTAAAAATGACCTAGATCAGATTACACAACCCTGACGACCTTACACTTTGATTTCAGTTTTTTCCTTCGTTTTTAGTTTGTTCTCTCGACGCCTTAACCCTTCAATTTTCAGATTACACAGTCTCGATGCCCTCATACTAAGAACATTAGGAGAACGAACTAAAAACGAAGAACTTATTTGTACAGTACACTGTAATGCGAGAATAGTTTGGAGCATCAGAAAAATAAACAGAAAGCAAAAGGCTAAGGACACTGGAAAAACAACAGATAACGTCGGGCTAGAATTAAAGAAAATTGAAAGCTTGAGCATTTTATTGACACTTTTTGAAGTTTAGGCTAAAATTGAAAAAATTATAAATTTGAACATTTTATTACTACTTTTTAAAGTTCGGACTATAATTAAAAAATTGACAAATATTTGAGCTTTTTATGCTAATTAACCATTTTTTATTTGATTAACAAAATCCCTTTTCGTTTGGGATATGTGGACGTCTATATAGAAAATTAATTATTAAATAATTATTTACGATGAATAAAACACTCAACGCAATACGCAAAAGAAGTTGTGAGTTTAGTCGTTTAGTACACTTAGAAAATTATTTGAAAATTGAATTTTTAAATAGACACTTACATATTATAAAAAGAAAATTCGTTAACCAAATTAACAAAATATTAATACAACCAACATTTTCAATTGAGTTCAGGATGTCACTAGGTCCGATCCGACTTGGCCTGACCCACGAGTTGGGTGGCTCGTGGCCCAATCCGGCCTAACCTTATATATTTTGTTTAAAAATTAAAAAATAATATTATTTTTAATGTTTCAATCAAGAACTTAGGCCAAAATCAGACCGAGCTAGACCAAAATTGACTTTTTTAATTGAGTTGTTAAGTTTATAAAAATTAATTACTTAATTTAAAATTTTAGATATTATATTAACTAAAATTTAAAATAATGAATGTTTTGAATTGAGTTTTTAAATTTATAAAAGATTAAATAAATTTTAAAATGCTTAATGAGTTAAATCGAGTTATTAATTTTATAAAAAATTGTTTAATTAATAAAAAATTTTAAAATTTAATTATTAAATTTAAAATTTAAAGTATTGAGCATTTTAAAATTTATTATTGACTTTCGGTTGGTAGTTTTGGAATCCGCTAATCCGCTAAACGACACACCCTGCTTCCAAATTTGACATTTAATACGATCACAGGCTGGTTGCCTTGACAGAGTCACGCGCAGCATTTTTTATAACGTCGAGACCTATCCTCCTGAAGCTCAGCAAACGTCCAGGAAATGGTGGGCGGTTGCCTCTAGAAAGTCGTCGGTTGGAGATCCTTTCTGGGTTTGTATTTATAAGCAACTCTTTAAGACAAGAAGTTGTCCAAACTTGACTGGCAAATGGAGGGACTCAGACTCAGTTATCGTTTGATCTTGCTTCATATCTTTCTTTTGACGATCCCGAGAGTATATGGCAGCGAGGGAGTTGAGAAGACTAGTGCTCTGTTCATCTTCGGTGACTCTACTGTCGATCCTGGTAACAACAACTACATCGACACCACCCCTGAAAATCGAGCAAACTACAAGCCTTACGGTCAAAATGGTTTCTTTGAAGCACCTACAGGAAGGTTCTCTGATGGCCGCATCATAGTAGACTATATAGGTAAGTGGTAGATTGGGAATAGCTGCTTTTACTGCTACTATGTTTTGGTTTGTCAAATTTTATTATTACTGAGTGGTCCTTCTTGCAACTGGTTTTATGTGAATTTACAGCTGAACATGCGAAACTACCATTAATTCCTCCATATCTGGAACCATCTGCGGATTTTACCAACGGGGTTAACTTTGCAAGTGGTGGGGCTGGGGTTCTTCCTGAAACTCATAAAGGGTTGGTAAGGATCTGATAACTTTACTAAGATTCTCTGGTCTGTCTAATTTACTTGCTTATACCTTGAAGGAACTTTAGACATTTCATAGACGATTTCTTACTGATTGATGGCCAAGTTTTTGATAAAATCACCATGAAGGTACCTTGTTTAATGCTGTAATTAGGCGATAGATCTATCAACACAAATAAAGCACTTTGAAGAAGTGCAAAGATCATTGACAGAAAAGGTGGGAGAAGCAAAAGCGAAGAACATCATAACTGAAGCAGTTTACTTCATTAGTATAGGAAGCAACGACTATATTGCGGGCTATCTAGCTAATCCCACAATGCTAGAACTTCACGGTCCAGGACAATATGTTGGGATGGTCATTGGAAACTTAACAAATGCGATTCAGGTAAAAGAACCCTTCTGGATAAGGAATCGGTAGAAGTGATGCTTCAGGTTAGAGTCTGTATTAACTTTTGTTGGTTCTGTTTTGTTTCCCAGTACAGACCTTGTATCATAAAGGAGCTAGAAAGTTTGCCTTTCTAAGCTTGTCCCCTTTAGGTTGCATACCAGCACTAAGAGCAGCGAACCTCCACGGTAGTGACGATGGTGGTTGCCTGGAAGCAGCTTCTGCCCTTGCAATAGGACATAACACTGCCCTTAAAAATGTTCTCACTAGCCTTGAGCATGTATTGAGAGGGTTCAAGTTTTCCAACCCAGATTTCTACAACTGGCTAGACGACAGATTAAACAATACCTCCAAATATGGTATGTCCCCATTGTTGATTTCATTGCATCATGAATATTCTTAACTAAGCCACATCCGGACTTTAAATTTATGAAGGTTTCAAAGATGGAGCGAATGCTTGTTGTGGAACTGGACCGTATCGAGGTCTCTTGACCTGTGGAGGCACAGAGAAAACAACAGAGTTTGAGTTATGCGAGAATGTTAACGATCACATCTGGTTTGATGCTTTCCATCCAACGGAAAGAATGCATCAGCTAATTGCAGATGCTCTATGGGATGGCCCTCCATCCTTCGTCGGAACAATGAGCCTGAAAGATCTGTTCTTTACCAGGGAAAAGCTAACCATTGCAGATATAGTCGACATTCCAGGAGGAGAGAACCTGCAGTGATGATCTTAGGAATGATCAAGAGATAATCAGCACTTTATGTTTCATAATAATCACAGATACTGTCAATTGACTGAAGAAATATGTCACTGAGATTTAAAAAAGTTTTTCAGATTATGCAGAATAACAACATTCAAGCTATGCACTTCTGTAAAATTATGAATTTTGACGGTGGCTGATTGCCACAGCTGTTTCAATCAGTTAAAAATGGTTCCATCAGTGCGTCGTCAGAAGTTGGTAGTGTTTTAGTGGCAGCCACATGGGGCGTACAGAAGTCCTGATGACATCTTTTTCTTGGTGACTCAACCAACAAGGAAATGTCAAAGAAACAATAGGCGTTCAGATTTTTGCTCAGTTTCATGGTATTTTATTCTGTTACATGAATCTCAGCTATTTATTTATGTAAGTTTCGTGTGGATCTTACGTAAATATATTCTGTTACATGAATCTCAGCTATTTATTTATGTAAATTTCGTGTGGATCTTGCGTAAATAAACGCAGAACTCATATAATAAATGGTTAAAATTTATAGAATAAAATAAAACACTGTAAAATTAAACAAAAAAAATATTATCTCAACAATAGGAGCTTGGGAAAGGCAGCGTAAACACCACAAATTGGTCGATTCATTGACTCCTTCGAACCAGGTATAACTCAACAAGCCTACCAAAAAAGAAAGAAAGAGGTAGGTCCATTCATTGACTCCTTCAAACCAATTATAACTCAACAAGTCTCAAAAGAACGGCAGAATAACATCCAAATCAGATTTAGGTTTAGGTTTTGGTTTATCTTTAAGTGGCAATAATGGAGGGCAAGGTTTATATTACGTGTCTGTCCCACACCCCCTGAAAAGTCAGAAATTCGAAAAGGACAAGTCTACATGCTCTTAGCTGATACTTACTCGTATGTAAAATAAAATCGTTTAAGAGGTATTTTAATTATTTAAAATAAATATTATTTATAATTTTTTTTATGTATAATTATAAATTTATTTTTAAAATTATTTTTAATTTTTCTCATATTTTAATTACATAAATTATATTTTTAAAACACTTTAACATATAATTAATAAAGTATATTAAATATTTTATTAACTTTCTCAATAAACATGCGTCCCTCTAAAATAATTTTTATTTTAAGCAAGAAGAAGTGTTATTTTAATTAAAATTGGTCGTAATTTTAATTTTATGTCACTAGACACTTCTAACTATCACGGCGTAACTCAAATGTCATGCGAGAAAAATAAAAAAAGTCATGAATGTCACACTTGTAACGCCTGTGACTTTTTATTTTTATTATTATTTTTTAATTTTAATTTTATTAGCATTGATTTAATAAAAATTAAATTAAATTAAATGTTAATTTTAATTTTAATTATGGTACTATTAATTTTATAAAAAATTTAAATTAAAATAATTAAAAAATAAAAACGAATTTTTGTATTTCACGCTTGTGACACAAATTTATTTTTACTTTATTTTTTAAAATTATTTTAAATAAAATTTATAAGATAAAAATTTAAATTTTAAAATTTGATTAATTTATTAAAATTGGTTAACTAACTTATAAATTCTAGAAAAAATATTAAATTAAATTTTAAAAATTGATTATTTTTTCAATATTATTATATTAGCCCAAATGTATATTAATGCATTATTAAACATTTTGTAAGATAAATTTTTTTTACAATATTATTATATTGCTGATAGCTGATTATATCATTAGATTTGACTAGCGGATAACATCAGTTGTTTATTAAAGATGTTTGGTAAAATTAGTTGTTTAGTGTTTATGTATAAAATCTTATAATTTATAAATTAATTAAACAATTTTAGTAAATTAATCAATTTAAATAAGTTGTTAAAATAAAATAAATTATTCCAAATATATTGTATGATTTATTTGCATTTCAAAAACTTTTTTGTAGAAACAAACTGTATCATATAAAATGTTTAATATTGCATTAATATGGATGCGGCTAATATAATAATAATAATATAAATTTAAATTTAATTTAATTTTTCTATAATTTAGTAAATTAATTAAATAATTTTAATAAATGAATCAATTTTTAAAATTTAGAATTTTATCTTATAAATTTTATTTAAGAAATTAAAATTAAAATAATTAAAAAAGAATTTGCGTCACATTATTTTTTAATTATTTTTATTTTTAATTTTTATAAATTAATGGTACTATAATTAAAATTAAATTAAATTTAAATTTTTAAAATAATAATAATATAATTAAAAGAAAAAAAAGTTATAGTGACTTGTGACTTGTGCGTGAGGCTGTGAGCACGTAAGGTGACAGTTATAAGTGAGTAGTGACTTAAAATTTAAGCAAAAACGACCATGTTTTTTACTGGACAAAATTAGAAAGAGTAACATTAGTCATAATATCTGGACTCGAGAAGGACCGGGTCATTTATTATTATTATTTTTTGGTTACAACTGACAAACAAATAGAAAAAATTAACGAGAAAACGCTACACCCTGCGTATCAGTGCGCAAATAGTGAGAAAGACCAGGGGGTGGAGTATGCCAGACACGCTCGGAATGGACGCTACCCGAACTCAACCTGGCTAAAAAATCCGCGCACTGATTACCTTCGCAAAAAACATGAGCAATGTTGTAGAGAAGAGCCCGGGCCAGATAAGAGCGGATATCATGAATGAGATGACCTAGTGGATGAAAGAAGAGATGAGCAGATATCCGACTCAAATACTCCATTGAAAATAAGAACAGAAATTTGAAACTTTTCTACTGGATTGTTATTTTTTTTTATCACAGTTAAAAATTAAATTTTGTTTGATTAAATATTATAAAATAACCTATTATTAATTTATAAAAAAATGTAAAATTTTGCAATTTTCAACTGCTTACTCAAATAAAAAGGAAAATTAAAACTGATAATTTTTGTACAAGTTTATGAGTTAACATGAGAATTTGAAAAATATAAATGATCAAGAGATTAAAAAGAAAAAGGAACTAACTGCTTTCTTGTAAGCATTGGCAGTCCCCAAATGATGCCTGAAAAGTGAAAACAAAGACGGGGCACATGGCAAGCTTATCTATATAGGAAGCTCAATCGTTACAATTCCTGTTGTTATTAGAGGTTGTTGAGCCATTTGCATCAACCCATCTATTTGTTTCTGTTTCCTTTTTCTTTATTGGAACATATCAGAGTAAATACAACAAATATGGACACTGTTGATTTACCTGATTCTATTAATGAGTAGCTGAGTTAACAGATTCTTCTTGATTTAAAGAAGTGATTAGGGCTGCATTATCCTATATATTTCTTTTACTATTTATTAAAAAGTTAAGAAAATTTACTTTTTATTTTTTTCATGGTATTAGAGTCACAACTCTTGTACAACATTTTTTTCTTTCTTCGTTTAGAGTCACAACTCTTGGTACAACATTTTTTTTTGGTTTCCACGAGGCATCTTAGGCGGCTCCTAATTATGGGAAGACACCTTTAAGCTATCCACACCCAGACTAATCCCAGCTCGAGCCGAGTAGGTCCCTTACGGAAGAAAAAGCTTTAATCCAAAGTTTAAAACGACTGCATACATGAAGACGGTTCTTTCTTTTTTCAAATCCTAAACAGGCTATCACTTAGCAACGACTGGCTAACGAAGAAACTCATCACCCTCCAATCTTGTAGGATTGAATCAAGAATTGGATGAAGTTAGAGGCTAAATTTCGGAAAGAAAGCCTTTACCCTTTATCAAAGAGGTTTTCTTCATATTCATAACAACAATCGGGAAAAACTTGATCCTAAAACATGAAAATGTATTTTTGTTGGTTATTTTTCCACTCAAAAAAGGTACAGGTGCTTTGATCCTATAATCAAAAGGTTTTTTATTTCCATTGATATCACCTTTTTTTTCTCTCACGTCATCCTCGGAGGGAGACACGTAGGGAAGATTCAATTTTTTTTTTTAATTTATAAGTAAAATGAAACTATGGTTAAGACTGACAATGATGTAAATCATCATTATCACACCCAGTCTAAAGTCCCGCAATAAAACAAAATCTGGAAAGATCTAATAGTATATAGTCTTACTACCTCTGCATAGCAGAAAGACTGTAGATATTTTCTATATTCCTGATTCAAGCACTGATGGTGTCTCAATAATGAAAATAACTAATTGATATTCTATTAGCTCAAGATAATTAGCTAATTCTCATAATTAATAACCAATTATAACTAAATGATTTCATTACAATTTTCACCAGCTCTGCTCCTAAAGACGAAAATAAAACAAGATTACAGGAGTCGTAAGAATACTCGAAACTTGTAATCACAGTTACTAGAAGCCTGAGGGCAATAACATAAGCTAAGAGCCCCAAGCATTCAACAGAAACAGGAAGGTTCATAATTCTTAGTAGAGATACAAAACTTTTCAGTTATAAAATGAGGTCAGCCGAGAATTGGGAAAATACGGGCAATGTGATCCAACGGAACACTGTCGGCATTGTTCTTCTTCAGCTCGGGATGGTTAAATTCATTTGCAGGTAAGACAATGAGTTGGCCTTTTCCATGGCCCTTCTCTATGGTCCATCCACAAGTGGCCACTTGCTGTTCCAGAAACTTGTCCAACGATAGACCTTCAATGTTGATAGCCTGTCCCATACCCAAGTAAGGAGTATTCATGATACAGTGATTAACTTGCAGAAAACATAATGAAAATTACTTACTCATCAAAGTAACAACAATGAGTGCAGACATGCTCCAGTAAGAGATAAGCGTGTGATTTGAAGTACTAAAGTACTAAGTGCCTATTAACTCCTTTTTTCTATCTACAATTTATTCACCAAGTCAATATTTTGCCCCATTCTACCATTTTCATTTAGACCAAGCAAAACAAATGCTGCAGACAAATTGCAGAAAGTGTGAAATTGAGCATACCTCAGCAAGTACAGACCTAGGAACCTTTTGATAAGTCAGGGAGAGGAGATGAATTGCATAGGTTTGAATTGCTTGCTCAAAACCTGTAACAAATCCTCTTTCAAGTTTGAAAATAGAATATGCAAAACTGAAGAGATAACCGAGTACCCTAGCAGATATCTCCTTAAGCAGTCAATCATAACCACATTTTTTAATGATTTAAACATACATGATAAGCAAATGCTCTTGCCCTAGAAATCTTTATATATCATCTAAAAGGAAAGAAACGACAGAGAGCTACATAGAATAACAGGATTAAAACCTGGCACAGCTTCGACAATGTGGCGAGATTTGGATGCCTCATCCCAGAACTGTCGGAACCTTCCTGTCTGCAGACAGGTAACTTGACATTCAAAATTCATCAATTTTACAGATCCCTTAATATACATCAGAAACATACCTCTAAATAGTGTGAGAGAACAATCAGTGTCTTGAACTGTTCCTCCATTTGCTGCAAGTAAATACACAAAAATAAGAACATGGTGAACCTTTCACAAGGTTTGTCATATACCAGCAATAAGGTAAAAATCAATCACAACGCAAGCTATAATCTGAAACAGTGTCTTAAACAATTCATAAAAATCTAAAAATCATATAGAAGCAGATTGATCTAGAATATCTTATGCTAGGAGCAATCTAGTGTAGAGCTTGCAGATTCGAAAACATGAGAGATTGATTAATTTCAGGATTTTGATGATGTTACTGAAGTCAATAGTTAATATTAGTCTCATAAACATAAAGAATATACATAAGCCTACTCAATCTTGAATTGCATGCATTGTTCCAAGAAAATAAATGAAGAACAAGGCAGGAAATGATACCACTCGTTCTGGAATCAAAAACAGACAGAGGCTAAAATCTGGGGCTGGCATTGCCATAAGCGCCTGTTAAGGAGAAGAAAATATTCATCAGAAAAACTTAAATTAAAGGTTAGCCAATTAAGCAAGTCAATCATATTTAAGAGACTGCTTATCCAGACCTTAACCAAAATCCTAGCAACAATTTGGGTGCTCATTTTCTCTGGTTCAAACTGTAACAAGAGACATAATACTGATAAGCATCTGCCAGTAAAGTTTAAACTGAACTTCCACGCCGATTTTGTTTACGTGGTACAGTTTCAATGACCATAATAAAGGTTAATTATACAACGGAAAAGATCCTCATTACCTGATAAAGCCGAAGAAGGCAAAGATTTGCATCCAGACTGTAGGTTTGTGAGGCAACCTAAACATTACCATAAGCACATCAATTACTAGATAAGCATATAAATAACATATAATATCCAAATCTTCACAATCCATGAAACCTTCAGTCACATCAGTTACATAGCTCTGATATACTTCATGAATCAGATGAAGTCATTACCATGTGGCCTTACATTCATTTAAAAGGGTATAAATTCCAAGACACTGAACATAGTGTTGAGTCACAAGACATTCCCAGGAATAAACCAAGATCCTATTACATTGCAATATCCAAGGATATCAACAAGGCAACGCACTAACCTGACCCGACGATGTTTTCAATCAAACACCCAAATAAAAGTCAAACCCACTTATCTAAACCAATTATCAGCGGGAACAAAAAAAGATACAAAATTTCATGCTTTCCTTACAAATAAATCACCCTAAAGCAAAGACGACAACTTTATACAACATAAATAGAAAAAGAAAAGAAAAAAACACAGCCCAGATTCAATTCCTCTTTCAAGCATTCAATTCGAATATCAATTAGAAACCAAACCTGTTCATTAACATAGTTTTCGAGATCCGGGAGGATATCGGGATTATAGGGATTGACGGCAACGAGTTGCTCTACGGTGTAAGACACTTGTTGTTCCTGTTGCTGAGGCTCTCTTCCCATTGTCGTTTTGCTTCAATTTTCTGCTAGATTTTCTCTACATGTATATGAAGAAAGAGGCGATCGTCTTCACAGTGTAACCATGTGACCTAGTCGCTTTATCGAGATTTTCAGGGAGGAAGCCGGAAAAGACCTATATACCCTCTTATATTTTAGATGGACCCTTTCATTTAATTAAAGGGATTTAAAGAAAATACATAATTTAATTAGACGAAAGCTTCAGAGCAACTCGTAAAAGTTATAGCTCTAATAACAAAACAGTCTCTTTGTATAAATTATAAAAGTTATTTACTTATCAGTTATTTATTATTAATTGAGAGATATTTTGTTGTTTGAAAATGTCGAATTGTTGATAATCATATTTAATAATTAATTAATTGAGACAGGGGATTGAACTCAATCTGCTATTTTTTAAAACGCTCTTGGTTGGGTCGGCTGTGCCAGGCCTAGGCCCATCTTCATACGATCACGGCCTGTGAGGCCCATCATGAGTTAGACTCCCATGCAAACGCAAAAATCTACATAAACTTAGCATCCACGGCATATATAAGGTACTATTCTACCATAATTCAGGTACGAGATTACAACCCTATTTTTCTCTACTTTCAGCAGCCAAAACCTACACAAAGAAACTGACTTGAGCGTCGGAGGGGCCTCCCGGGAATCAACCCCCGGCCCGCCTTTATTGTTTTGCAGGTATTCCACAGCCGAAGTCATACGTAGTCATGGATCCAAACGACGACATCCAGCCTCAGCAAAATCCGGCTGAACCAGCTCCTATAAGAAGCCTTTTGCTCTAGCGATTGAGAAATTAAGGATTAAAAAAAATGATTGTGTCCAAAAGACAAAAGTTATCACAAATTAATTAAGAGAAGAGATAAAAGAGAAACATAAATAAAGATGAAGCATAAATTGTAAATTGAATTTACTAAAAAATATTATAGTTTATTTTTTAAATAAAATTTTACGTTTCATATCAGTATCATTATTTTTAAAAAATATTTTATTTTTAATTAAATAAAATAAGTAATAATGTATCACTGGATTTGATACTGTAGGATGTAAAAATCACTGCCAAATCATTTTATACTAATCAAATTTTTGTATAATGTTAGATTCAATAATTAGGTTGGGCAAGAAAGTTTCGAGTTGTATTCGTTGTACTTGTTAATACTTTAATTAAATTTTGTAATTAAGAATAATTAAATCATTAAATTACAAATATATTTTTATATTTAAATATTTTTAAACATAAAATATTTATACAAATAGTTATTATGGCTAAAAAATTATTTTAATGTTAATTTTGATATATAAAATTATTAGAAATATTTTTATAGTTAAGATAAATTATTAAGGAGGTTTACATAAATTATAAAAAAGAAACAACCAAATTGTTATTGGACACTTAGAAAAGGGTGATGAAAAGAAGTTCGGTTTCAGAATTAATTTAATTTCTTTGTCGAGTTGTTCTTCATTAGTGTCGAAGGTGAATGAATTAACAACCCGAGACTTCCACTTGTGTTGCTCCTTACTGTCGGCATTGATGGTGAATGAATCAGCAACTTCAGATTACCATAAGTGTTCTTCATTGTACTGTTTATAATCACCACAATACTCATGTTAAAACTTAATTTACTCCCAAGCTTCTCTTCTTCATCAAAATTACACATCTTTCTACAATTAGTGCTGTTATTTTCTGATGCATTACATAAATTGATTGAATATTGCTTTAGTTTCTTGCATCCATTTCTAACTTTGAAAATGAGATTCCTTAAAATTTTGAATACTTTCTTCAAGTTTACGAGACTCTTGAATCCAATCATCTTCTACCATTTTATGGAATTTTCTGACTGAGAATCGTAAAGCCAATTATTATAAAAATATGAAAGAGCAGGGAAAAACAGAGGAAAGAACAAGAAGGAAGAAACCAAAAAGAGAAGAGAAGGCAAAGGAAATCACAAGAGAGAGAGAAAATAGTAGCTAATTTATATTTTTCTTCATATCTCGTAAACGGTTACAGATTCATTTACTAATCTTCAAAATTTAATCATTTTTTGTCAATTAGCAACATTTAAGCAAACAAGTTGATGCTGTATTCCCCAACACCGCTATACTATAAAATGAATTCCCAGGTTATTTTCAAAAAATAAATTAATGTTTTCACGTAAAATTTTGAAACTATTATTGCCAAGTTATTAGTATATATTAAAGTTAATTTTTGCAAAAAAAGTTAACATAATCAATTAAATCTACACAACTTGATACCAAATAATAGACAAAGAGTATATAACAATAAGCATACGCTGTAAGGAACTTTGAATGTCTTCCTATCTAACAGAAGAACTATGAATGAATGAATTTCTAAATGATCATGAAATACAATGTTTTAATATATTTATGATGAATCAAAATATATTTCGTTAATTATGCATGGTTTTGGAAAACAAATATGATTTGATGTCAATTATGCATAGTTTTGAAAACTATCTTTTTTTTAAGTCACGTGCTCGTAATTCATTTTATGTATAAACAGTTAACACTAAATAGTTAATTTTATCAACATCTTTAAATAAATAATTGATATTATCCGTTGCTATATTAATCTGCTATTAGATAGCCACTAATAAAATCAACTGACAGCTAATTTAATCTGTTGATTGCCAAACATGATTAAAGAACAAGTTGCGTAAATTGATGATCGTCTCCCAAAGCTCGCAAGATATATTGTATACTGGAATCATGTTCTTGCCATTTTTTAAATTTGATTTATTATTTTTAAATTAAATTATATAATTATAATTAATTAATCTTAAAAATATCAACTTTAAATCTAATTTGATTAGGGCAATCATAACATTTATGACTAATCTTCATTTCTATTGCTAATAAAAACGTGTTACAAAGGGCAAGAGAGATTTTCTTGTTACAGATTTAAAAGGTTGGATATCAAGTTCCAGCCCATCCAAGTCTTCTTGTCAGAAGGGTTGACAAAATTAAGCTCAAACATCTCCTTCCTCACATGTTCACCAGTTTCACAAAATCCCACGAGTTTGGCAACAATTGCTGCACTTTCTTCTATGTGCTGCATGTTAAGAGGGTCTGTCCACAATTTGTTTACCAGTTGCAATCTCCTCTGTTTTCCTACTGGTGGGATCTCCCATTTAGCATAAAGGACCTCTCTCTCTTCTGCTGTTAGTTTTGAATTCACCCTCTTTGCCAGATACTCCCTTTCTTGTTTAAGAGCCTTGATACTGCATTTGGTTCCAAGATAGAATTGGTCAGAGGTACTAAAAGAATTGAATTGGTATTGCTTAATCATTACAATCTTCTGAAGTTACCATGATGACACCGAGCTAGCAGGTTCATCCCCTAACAGTGCTGGGCTTGCATTGCCAAGTTCTGCCAAATGTTGTTCCAACCATGACAACCTTCTGAGCTCAACCTCCACGTAGATTTGATCGGCGGGATCTCCTTGAAATAACAGATAGAACTGTGTACGGTGTATAATTGAAACATGGCACAAGTGCCATAACATTATAATTTGTTTTCTTTGGTCCTCAAAAGTTAACTGCCAAGATATGGGAGACTGGTCACCAGTATCTGGCTCCACAGTTGCTGCCTCGTTTGCCTCTAGCTCCAGCACCTGAAATCAAACATGAGTGTAATGCCACCAGGACGACATGATTTGATTAAATTGTTTGAAATTAGAATCAGATAAATTGGTAAACATCACTTGTGGTCTACATTCAGTGACCAGCTATTATCTAAAACAAGAGATGCATGAATTGATGTTTTTGCTGGAGCCAGGAAATAAGGCTCCAGAATATAGTAAGAGATAAATTTGTAGCTCATTTGACTGTAATCCTTAATCTCTAACCAAAACCAACAAATTCTGGAATAAAATTTGTAGCTCAGTTGACTGTCATCCTTAATCTCTAACCAAAACCAACAAATTCTGGAGCTATTGTGTGTGGTAGGATGTAAAGAAACTGAATAACTTGTTCTCACCTGGCAAACTAGAAGCTGCTTTTGGTATTGTAACTTTGCCACCCTTTCTTTCAACTCAGTAACGTAAGCCTTTATGCTCCGTATATTCTCTTCAGCGGCATTCTTGAACATCCTCTGCATCTTCTTCACATTAACGGAATTAGACCGAGAAGGAGTGCTCTCCCTTGATGATATGACCTCTCCATTTTTGTCATTCTTTTGAGGAGTTGATTCAGGTGGCCCGGTCGTTGCACTGCCACCGCGTCTGTTATAGTTCTCAGGGTTTCGGTTCTCAGTCTCATTGTCCAACACAGTATGAGAAGAGATAACAGGTGAGCATGGGGATCGTATTATATTTTGCATGTTTGAACTGTTGGTCAATGCAAAAGGAAACATTTTCTTCTTCTTCAACTGAGCCTTCAACTCTTGGGTCTGCTCACCACCACTTGAGAAAGAGGAAACCAGCGTGTCTATGGATTTCTGGACAGTATCAAGCTTCCTTTCTAGAGATGCAATGGTGCTTTCATGAGAGTTTAGTCGAGTAATTTCGTCCTTCAGGTCAGCTTTTTCTCCAATCACAACTTCTTCGTGAACAGAGCCAAGTACTTGCAATTCCTTAATTTCAGACAGCATCTTTGCAACAGTTTCAGCAGTTGCTTGGCTGCCCAATCTGTGAGAAGCAACCTCCTTCTGAAGTACTTCTAGTGCTCGATTTGCTTCCTCGCCCAATTGCCTTTGCCGCTGTTCAAGTTTACGTATTTCCTGAACGAGCATTGATGGATTCGTAGAAGTGATAGATTGTCTAACCATTTCCTGCTTTCCAAATAGTCTCTTTCTTGCATTTGGAGTAGTTTTATTAGCAACTGGATCGTTTTCACAAGTAAAAGAAATACACCTGACTGCTTGACTTGAAGGACCACTTTGATTTAGGGCCTGTAAATGTTAAAAGTTAGAGATAAGCAGTGGAATTCGTTAAAGACAAGAACGAAAGCGTCTGCTACCTTCTGCTCCTTTCGTGATTTTCTTTCTAGTTCAAGTTGAGCATGTGCAAGGTCTCTCTGGCGCTTCAACTCTTTCATTTCCATCTCCATCTAGAAAATTTACCTCGATTAGAAACAAAGCATCTATATAAGATCGACGCCAAGTAAATTTAGCTTTCTTATTCGTGCTCTTCTGGTACTATATTAATATTACAAAAAACTAATGATGAAATTGGTTATTTCACATGGATGAGCATACAAATCTGAAATAAATGCCCCGGCAGAAGTCAAGGATGGCACTTTAGATGGTTTCCGATGCTTGTGTGAAGATTGCTCAAAAAACAATAAGCCGCAGTGTTCAGATATTAAATCAAGGATCATTTAGTACATTACAACTTTCCAGCAACTGAAATGGAAAGTTTACTTCTTGAACGTCACAAACTGGGAAAAGTTATAGAAGTCTTCAGCAAACATTAATAACATCTTTCCCTGAAGAATTTAACATAGGTTAAAGGACACAGAAGCAAAAGAAGCAAAAAGGAAGAAGACGCAAACTTTATACCTGCTCAATTTGCATATCCTTCTCTATTAACAAGGATCTCAAACTTGAACATGATTTGGGCTCTGGGCTTCGAAGCTCTGCTTCAAGTCTGGCGACTTCCTGCTGCAAATGCTTAACTAATCTTTTGTCGGCCACAACCTGAAATACATAAATATTTCAACCTTAAAGCGTTACTAGGACAAATAATGACATGAACATGATAATGTAGTATGTACCATTTATTCAGTGCATGAAAGCTTGTAAGAAATACAGATCTACCTATGCAAACAAGGTTTGTGTTTAACCTACGTTCCATGCAGCATGGATGCTACAGACTACTGAAATTGCTAATTTGATATGCAATGGTGCTTACTGCCTGGTAGCATAGTCTTCTTGGCAGGCACAAGTGCGCATAAATG
Organism: Erythroxylum squamatum; assembly: GCA_025629845.1. Lineage (NCBI taxonomy): Eukaryota > Viridiplantae > Streptophyta > Magnoliopsida > Malpighiales > Erythroxylaceae > Erythroxylum > Erythroxylum squamatum. The sequence goes on from JAOTBA010000008.1 coordinate 2,012,744, forward strand.
CAACTTGAACAATTTTATAAAAGTGTCCGCGTGGCCTCCAGAACTAGGAAAGTAGAACAATTTGACGTAATTGAGGGGAATAAAAGCTTTGAGTGACTCAATAGCATACCATGTTCACTTGGGCATTGTTTGTAACCTCCTTTGCACTGGTTGCAAAAGAAAGCGTTTTCCTTGTTTGCTCCACGTGACTCAAAGCAGGACTCATGGTGCATATAATGGCTGTTCGTGCATTACCCCCAAGTGAATGCTGCAATATTCTTGTGAGTTTTGAATCTCTGTATGGTATGTGGCCACTCCTCTTTCCTCCACTGCAGACGTAAGTGAGACAAGAAACAAATCCTAAGAACCTTTACACATGTGATCCCTTAGTTACCGATTCATGAAGGTTAAAGAAAAGTACTAGCACAAACGACGTAGCTGAAGGAAAAAAGGTAAGCCGAACTTATGATGTTGGGATATCGGTTCCTCCTAACTATTGCAAACTTTCATCATGCTCAGTAGTCGGTCTTGTATTTATATCAAATGCTTCAGCTTGTCTCTTACCTGAGTTTTCTGATCACTGTTGTGAGAGTCAATAAGCTACGATTGATATGACTGCCTTCCTTCAATCTTATACCACTGGTGTTAGTTTGAGATGCACGTTCACTTCCAGCAAGGTCTACTAGATTCTGTCAAATTCCAGATCATTAGTGATACCACAATGCCAAGAACCCTGGTTACGGATAAAGTTGAATTACGTACCAAAGTTGCCAAAAAGGACTTTACACACCCTGACTTTTCACGAAGACTGCTCTCGATGGTCTGCACATATACCATGACAGTTAGTGTTGTATAAAAAATCTGCGCTAGGCGTACTCCAAGATTCTATAGACATACTTCGTATAGCTGAAGAACAAACTATTTAATTGATCACGAACAGGACTTAAAGCTACAGGAGCAATTTCACTAAGAGAAAAGGACCGAATATAACCAAATGGATTCATTGCATTCATAAACGGAGGTTAGTTGCACTATCCTAACAAAATCAGGAGAAGCTAATAAGACCAATGGAGCTTACTAATCGTATTATCTGATGTGATCTTGAACTTTTATCGTTTAGAACAGTCTCACCCACTTGCCTTTGCGCTGCAAAAGCAAACACTCGTGAATAGTTGTATCTGTGCATATAGGTCCAAACATAAAGACTAATAAGTAATAACATCAATTAACGCAAGTTAATAAATATTTTGAAACACACATCTAGAAGAATGGTTCTCGATGTATTTGAAGAAAAGTTACCTTCACAAACTCCAATTAAGTGCCGTAAATGTTGGCTGTCCTTGACCACCTCTTCAACTAGCTTCTCGACAATGATCCCTTTCTGCAATGCAGAAGTAACGAGAGATTACTGCTTAGCATTTCAAATACAAGAAAACAGTTAAAACCACTGCTGTTCTGGTATATTGCATTGTTCAACTACCTCAGCATCATCCAAAAGTCGAAGAGGACCAGATTCACGATTCAAAAGGTCTACAACAGTCTCATTGTAGATCTCCAACGCAGATATTTTCAGGACAAAATTCCTTTCTTGGTTCTGCAAGATTGCAAATACTTTAACTAGAAGAATCTCATGGACCTCTAGAAACAATTTATTTTTACATATTCATTGTTGAACCTGTTGAACATGAACGCATCTATAGATATTAAATCACTCTAATTGTTATGAAAAAACGCAAAAAAAAAAGGTACTAATTAAGTCATGTAATCGTCTTTTGATGGATTACAGTTGTCCACCAATTAACTAGAAGAATCTCATGGACCTCTAGAAACAATTTATTTTTACATATTCATTGTTAAACCTATTGAACATGAACGCATTCATAGATATTAAATCACTCTAATTCTTATAAAAGAACGCAAAAAAAAGGTACTAATTGAGTCATGTAGTCGCCTTTTGATGGATTACAGTTGTCCACCAATTAAATACAGTAACTAAGTCTAAAATGAACCCAATCTAAAGTGTTACAACTCAGATATAGAAAGATGAAACAAAAAAAAAAAGGCCAACTTACGTTTCCTATATGCTCAAAGATGTCTTCTACAGCACTCTCTGTGATTCCTCTCATTGTAAACGTCTTTCCACTACTAGTTTGTCCATACGCAAATATAGTAGCTGGAGAAAAATTCAAAACACCCAAACAAATTGAAACTCGCATAAAAAAGACTAAACACTTACGAACTATAAGTAATAGCTTCATAGTTTCACACTTTTCACCAAATGAACACACCATTGATTCCTCTTAGAGCAGAGAGAGCAACATCCTTAGCCCCTTCCTCGTACACTCCCCGAGTCGAGCAAGTTGGATCAAACACTTTATCTGCCACATGAAAATAGCTCGCTCACTCACTTGCTGTCACCACCTAAAACTCATTTTCTGATGGGTTTCACAAGGTAATTGAAAATATATACCAAACGTGTATGAAGTCGGAGGACGATCGGAGTTCGGATTCTTGAAGACAATGGAGTGGTCGTCAGGCCACTCCCAAGCAATAAGATCGTAAAGCGCTTGTTCTCTTCTACTCAATGGCCTAACCCTAACCGTCACTAGAATCTTCTCTTCTCGAGCCTTGTTAGTGCCACCTGGCGTCGACGACGGCGTCCTCTGTATCTTATACGCCGGTGTCGCCGGTGTTCCAACCATCGTGTACTCGGATCAAGCGTTTTCTTACATTCAAAGACCTGCATAGTACATAGAAGTCGCAACAGCACGATCTCAGTACACTAAAAGCAGTTAGATATGGTCATGCTTATTTTATGGAAGAGAAACAGAGACCGATCTTAGCTTGAGTAACCAACCAGCTTGAAGCATCAAGAACAAAGTTCTTGCCAAACCAAGAAACCACATATCGAAGTTGAACTTTAAGAACAGTCTAGATTACGTGATTTTGTTTCCATATCTAGATTATTAAAAGATACCTTCACATTTCAAACAAAAACCAACTGAACTCTCACGAAATAACAGAAAAGGAAAAGGAAAAGGAAAAGAAAAGCACCAGAACTCCGGCGACTGAGATTAGGTACTTTGCGGTGAAGTTCCGGTCTTCTTCAGATTCAAAATTTGAAGACGGGCAGCGAATATCGAGAAGAAGTAAAGTTCGAAAGAGCGTAACCGCTTTGTGGCTTGAAATCTCAAGAAGCAAATCGTCGTTAGTGATAGGTAAGGTAACGGCTAGTTCTGTTTACCGTATTATTGTTTATTTACTTTCTTACGCATTGTGCGCGTACCTGAAATGAAAGCATCACATGTCGCCACGCGTCCACCGCCACCATTACTTTTTTTTAATTATTTATTCAAAATTATTATTTGATTAATAAAAGAAAAAGTTTCTTTCTCTTTCCAAAATAAATATTTTTCGTTAAAATCTCCAATAGCTTCATTTTTAGGAGATTTTATAATTTTTATTCAAAATTATTAATATAGTATATCTTAATATATTTTTATAATAATAAAATTAACATTATTTGTACTTAAGTATTCAACAGATAGACCTATTTTAGTTATTATTAAAACTAGATAAAATTTTCATATTTTAAAAATTATTATTTATTTATGATATTATTTAATAATAATATAATAATAAAAAACGTTATACTATAAATAATAATTCTAAATATAAATAATCAAATAATATAATGACATTAGTGTAACTAAATCGTATTATTATATATAGTAACACTATAATATTATTTTTAAATATAAATAATCAAATAAAATAATGTAGGTTAAGGAAGTTGTAATTATGTTAAAATTTTATAAATATTGCTTAAATAAAAATTTTATTTAATTTTAAGTAGTTAACTTTTTAAATATTTTATATAGTTATTAAACTACTGCAATCTTTACTAGGCCGGATGGTTTTGGGTTTGGGCCAAATTCCAGTACTGTTTCACGTGGGATTGCCTATAAAAAGAGCACGTTTTTTATTTTCATTTCCAACCACAATTCAACTATAGCCCGCCAAAAAGGGCATGAGATCTTCTGTCCCAAAAAATATGTACCTATCCTGTTCCATCAAATTTAAGCCCTCTAATTTTATGGGTCTCACATAAATAAAAAATTTAAATTTAATAGAACAAAATAGGTACACATTTTTTAAGACAGATGATCTGTCCCGCCCGAAAGCGGGTTGCTATTTGCTAAAGACATTTTGACATTGACCAAGTCCAATCTTTTAATTGAAAAAGAAAAGATAAACATCAGATGCAAATTGAAATGTCAAATCGTCGGCCTTGGGAGATCCGAAACCGTAGAAAGTGCTTGGGGGTCATTCCGAGACTACGGGCTTAGGATCCTTTTATAACCCCACTCAAACAAAGTGCTAAATGTCAAAAGAGGTCACTTTAGGTCAAGTCCAATCAATTCAATTATTTTATTGAAATTTTAAAAATATTATTATTTTATTTAATATTTTAATTTCAAGCCACAAATTTTATGTTTAAAATTAAAAAAATCGAGTTTAATCCAAAATTTGCTCGACTATAGTTAAATTTAATGACTTCAGATTGAGTTCAAATCAGTTGAATAAAAATTATTATATTTAATTATAAAATAGACAGTAGCATAACTATGGACACTCTTTTATAATTAAATATTAAAATTATAGACTCGCATATTATTATATGCATGTTAAATAAAACCAAATATATTATTTAACAAAGTTTTAATAACAAGTTGAGTCCAAAATTTCAACTATAAAAAAATCTATGATATTCAATATTTAAATATTTTCAAAAATTCTTTAAACTCTAATTTCCAGCCTTAATATTTCCAAACTCTTAAATAATTTTGTGCAATTATTTAAATTTAAAATTTTGTTATTTAATCACTAGACGGGTTATTTAGTATGCAAAATTTTGAATTATGATATAATTTTCATGATTTTCAATGTAAAATAAAAGTGATATTCTAATTCTAAATTTTTCTACACATAACTTTATTTCATTTCTTGAATTACGTGGACCATTAATAAGCAAAATGTTTTTTTTAAAATTTAACAATAAAATCTACTGTCATTATTTTTTTGAATAATAATCTACTGTCATTATTATTAACTACACATAATAATATATATCATGTATTTTTTTAATACAAAAGAATAAAAGCAAGGCTTAAACAATGAATCCTAGGGTTAAAACCCCGTATATATCCTCGGAAAGGATTTCCAGGCATCCTAAAGGGGGAAGGAGGTGTTAGTGGACAAGGCTAAAAAGGAAGGAGATGTAGTCACGCAGACCCTAATCGGAAGGTTGAGACCCAAAGAATAGGGTTCAAAGTCTAGACCCGTCAGTTCTTATCAACCGAAAAGGTCGAGTTAGAACCACAAGATATTTCTGTAACGCGTATGTATCAAATATGTTGCTATGTAGATTGCTCCCAATTTAAAAATGGTTAATGTCTTGATCGAAAGAAAGCAAGTGGGTGTACTGAAAATGAAAATAGCTAATTGGAAATTGTATTTCTATATTTTACGATTGATGATGAACAAGTCATTTTCATTTGAAATAAAAATAGGTCCATTTTGCTGTTAATTATAGAAAGTGATTGGTACGGTCAGGAAGCAGCCACTACTTCGTGATTGATTTAAACACTAAGTAACAATTATAAATATCATAATTGTTACTTAGTGTTTTTTGTTTATAAGTAATAATTATAGACACAAATCAGAAACTTTTGTATCAAGTGATCGTGCACAAAAGCCGACAAAGGTTGAGATAGGTCACCAGACATGTGAATCTTGTGGTGGGTCTTACGTGTGGATTTTTCACGTTTCGGAACAGGGGGAGCCCACATTCGCAATGGATGTGACCGAAGCTTTATTATCGGTAGACCCAAAATTTAAAGCTAATAAGAAACTGAAGCCTTAAACACTCGAAAATGACATTGAGCAGAACCCCCATCTAAAGTTTTAAAAAACCAAAACACAGAACAGAACGCCACTACAATAGTAGCCAATGTTGGGGACATTCGAAGCTGGAATTGCACCAAAACTAAAAGGCATAACGTTACCTAACTTTCTGGAATGGTAGTCTGGTGGTTACAACTTGCACTATAATAAAAATCACGGCACCTTAGATTGCTGGTTGGTCCAACTTACGGGCTCTTTTTTTTTTTAATTTAGTATCTTTTTTTTATAGTAAATAATCTTTTAAAACTTGTGAAATCACATTAAAAAAGTTAATTTTGCTAAAGTCACACATCCACCAAATATTATATGAATATCTATCTATTTAATAATTAAATTAAAATATTTAACACTAAATTAAATTTATTCTTTTGCGATCATAAGACACAAGTTTAAATCACGGAAGCAGTCTCTTTATAAAAATATAAAAAAAACTTGTATACATTATAAGTTTATAACCCTTTACAAGCCCTCGCAAAGCAAAAAGTCTTGTGTATTGTATACGTTGACTTTATTTAATACTAAATTAAAAATTTTCAAAAAATTATCTCTTTTTCTTACGTGTTTAGTAGTTTAAAAATCTTAAGTTATTTCTCGTTTTAATAGTTTGAATGATAATAGGTTACATATAAATTATATTAAATTTATAAATTTTAATTTATAAAATTGTTTATAAAATAACTAATTTGAAAAAAAATCATATACTCAATCATTTATTTAATAAATAATTAAATGGTAATCAAATAATAGTAAGTATAGATTTTATTCGATGTTAAAAAAATTAAAAGAAAAATATGGCACCTTAGATTTATTATGGTTTAAAAGTTCATTCCTTTAGAGCATGTTGAGATAGCTGAAATTGTTGCTGCTAAAATATCTCCGTCTTAGATTGCAAATGTAAAACAAATAATTATTGACAACTCTAGTACAGACAATGTGAAGAGTCTAGACAATGAAGTGAACGACTTCACCTCCCAACATTTGAAGCATTGTCAGATAGATTAGGTTAACATATTAACTTCATTAGTAATTGTTGGGTTGACTAAGAATGCTATTGCCAAAACCTCCGAGGCTAGGCTAGAGTATGCATAACAAACAACAGTGGTAAAATTCAGTAATGACTGTGTGATAAGTCAAGGGATAGGGGATATCATCTCTTAGAAAGCAAAACAAGCTGAGGACTATGATTCTGTATTAACCGTAACCCAAGTCCCTGACATCTCAGGAATTTTTTGTATGCAATCTAAAACTGCAAAAAAAGAAATCAATAAGGAAGAGAAAGCAAAATCTCAAATATCAAGAGGCTTCTCCCAAATAAGGTAGACATAGTGTAGAACATTAAGAGTTAAACGATCGTCATAAATGTCAGGAATCCCAAATCGAACAACTATAAAGGCATTCAAGAATTTATAATAGTGTGCAAGCTTCTCCCTCTTGAGCTAGCTTTTGGGGGTGAGTTAGGCACTTTCTAATATGGTATCAGAGCCAGTTTGTCTCGATGGTTTGGGGCGGTGCCTGGTTATGTCCCTTTGCCTAATATGTCCATCAGATGTTCAGTCCTGCTCTGGACTGAGGGGGGTGTGTCAGGAATCCTACATCGGACAACTATGAACGCATTCAAGAATTTAGAATAGTGTGCAAACCTCCCCCTCTTGAGCTGGTTTTTGGGGGTGAGTTAGGCAATTCTAATATGGTATCAGAGCCAGGTTGTCTCGATGGTTTGAAGCGGTGCCCGGTTATGTCCCTTTGTCCAATATGTCCATCAGATGTCCAGCCAATCTCTCAAGCATTTGATCAATAAAAAGAAGGGGGAAGTGCCTAACTCACCCCCAAAAGCTAGCTCAAGAGGGAGAGGTTTGCACACTATTATAAATTCTTGAATGCCTTTATAGTTGTCCGATGTGAGATTCCTGACACACCCCCCTCAGTCCAGAGCAGGACTGGACATCTGATGGACATATTAGGCAAAGGGACATAA
>JAOTBA010000008.1:2050409-2071024 GCA_025629845.1 Erythroxylum squamatum
AGTAACATTTGGCTAGCTTTATAGGCATATCAAACATGAGCATCTTTTGTATTTTGTATTAAGTTGATGTATATGTTGATATGTAAGTAAAGCTTGTTCAAACATTGATTTTAGTTAGAAATGAGAATGAGAACTTGAGAAATTTCTTTTTGTATGACTATGTTTCTTTAAAGTTTGGGTATGATGGATGTGCTTATCCTATGGTTGAGATTTCCAATTGTTGCTAGTGTTAGAATAACATGTTAGAATTGGAAAGATTGTGTGTGATGAATCGTTTGGAGTTGAGATCCAAGAACTAATGAGATGTGTTTAGTAGTTAAATAGATATGAAGTGGTTTTTGCACTAGAAGGGTGTAATTGGAGGAGATTATGAGAAAAGGGGATGTTAGGATGGGCTTAGGATCCATTGGAGGAGTCTTGGAGGGTGAAAATTTTGTTACACCCAAAGGTTACATGGTCTGCCCGTGTGAAATCACACTGGCCGTGTATTCCTGATGCTGAAAAACTGACAGACCTGAAGTTCACACGGTCTGACCGTGTAAAATTTACACGGTCCGTGCTTTGTTCAAATGATAGAATTTCACTTTGGAGTCTTCATAAAAGTTGTAGATCTAGAAGTCTTCTTTCAAACCATCTAAGAACAACATTAATCCGACATCTGTATCAAAAGTTATGGCAATTGCACCAAGGCATGTACAATATGAGTAAGGACATAAACATGTTGGATTCTTTTGGCTATAATTTCTTAATCCGACCTCCAAATTAAGTGATTCTTGAAGCGATAGATTCCTAACACGTTTTCTACCTTTCCACAAATTGGTAGCCTTTGGTGTTGAATTCGAAAGGATTGTTGGAAAGGAAGTGAGGGTTCATTGGAATAACCCTACAAGGAAAACCGCTTACGCTTTTTGACTCTGGATCGATAGTTAGGCTTCAAAAATGGGTCCCAACAGTCGAGCTGTCAATATGATCACGATAAAGTATCAACATCCTATTCCTCGACTTGATGATATATTGGATGAGTTGCATGGTGCATGTGTTTTTACAAAAATTGATCTGAAAAGTAGTTATCATCAAATTTGCATGAAACCTGGGGATGAATGGAAAACTGCGTTTAAGACTAAATACGGTTTGTATGAGTGGTTAGTTATGCTATTTGGTTTATCTAATGCACCGAGTACCTTCATGAGATTAATGAACCATGTTTTGCGTGATCACTTGGGTAAATTTGTTGTTGTGTACTTTGATGATATGCTTGTGTATAGCATTACTTTGAATGATCATGTGGAGCATGTGCGTTGTGTGCTTAATACTTTGAGATGTGAGAACTTGTTTGCAAACCTTAAGAAGTGTACTTTTTGCATTGATAAATTGATACTCTTGGGGTTTGTTGTGAGCTCGAAGGGGATTGAGGTAGATGAGGAGAAGGTGAAGGCCATTCAAGATTGGCCAACACCAAAACGTGTTTCGGATGTGAGGAGCTTTCATGGCTTAGCTAGTTTTTACCGGCAATTTGTGAAAGACTTCTCCACCATTGCTGCTCCTTTGACCGAAGTTGTCAAAAAGGAGAAGGGATTTAGTTGGGGAAAAGATCAAGGGCAAGCATTTAACTTGTTGAAACATAAGTTATGTACCACACCTGTGTTGTGTTTGCCTAATTTTGATAAAACTTTTGAAGTAGAATGTGATGCCTCCGGGATCAATATAGGTGTTGTTTTAATGCAGGAAAACAGGCCTATTGCGTACTTCAGCAAGAAATTGAGTCGAGCGCAACTCAATTATCCAACGTAAGAAAAAGAACTTTATGCAGTGGTGCGAGCTTTGGAAATGTGGCAGCATTATTTGCAACCAAAGGAATTTGTCATCAAAACCGATTATGAGACTCTTAAGTACCTGAAAGGACAAAGTAAATTAAGCAATCGACATGCAACTTGGGTGGGGTTCTTGGAAACCTTTCCATATGTGCTACACTATAAGCAAGGTAAGGAGAATGTGGTCGCCGATGCTTTATCGCGCAGGTATTCCTTAATCTCAACTCTTAATTCAAAACTTTTAGGGTTTGAGCATCTTAAGGAATTGTATGCCAATGATGTGGACTTTGCTAGTATCTATGCCGCTAGTGAACATGGTGCTTTTGAGAAATACTTTAGGCATGATGGTTATTTATATCGCCAGAATTGTTTATGCGTGCCTAATTGTTCATTGAGTGAATTATTTGTACTTGAAGCCCACGGTGGAGGACTTATTGGGCACTTTGGTGTCGCTAAGACCTTGGACATATTGCATAAGCATTTTTATTGGTCGGGAATGCGAAAGGATGTAGAATGCATTTGTGCCCGTTGTATTGCTTGTAAGCAAGCTAAATCGACCACTAAACCTCACGGCCTATACACACCTTTATCCGTACCTAGTCACCCTTGGAAGGACATTTCTATGGACTTTGTTGTAGGGTTGCCGAAGACAAAAAAAGGTGTAGGTACCATTTTTGTTGTTGTGGACAGATTTAGTAAGACGGCTCACTTTATTGCTTGCAAAAAAACTGATGATGCTATGCATGTTGCTAATTTGTTCTTTAAAGATGTTGTGAGATTGCATGGTATTCCTAGGTCAATAGTTTCGGATAGGAAAACCAATTTTTTTGGTCATTTTTGGTGTGTTTTGTAGGGAAAATTGGGAACAAAATTGTTATTTTCTCTTACTTTTCACCCACAAATCAATGGGCAAACGGAAGTTGTGAACAGAACATTAGGGAGTTTATTGCGTGCTGTGATAGGAAAAAATTTGAAAACATGGTCTGATTGCTTGTCGTTTATTGAGTTCGCTTATAATCATAGTGTGCATTCTACTGCCGGTTATTCTCCTTTTGAAATTGTTTATGGCTTTAACCCTTTAACTGTATTGGATATGGTGCCTTTACCTTTGTCTAAGTTAACTAGCCTAGATGGAGAGAGGAAAGCCAAGTTGGTTCAAGAGTTACATGAGAAGGCCAAGCAATATAAAGAGCGTAAGAATGAGGTTTATGCACGCCAAGCCAACAGAGGACGCAAGGAGGTGATCTTCAAACCCGACGATTGGGTTTGGCTTCATCTTCGCAAAGAGAGGTTTCCTAACCATAGGCTTTCCAAGCTTGATCCACGAGGAGATGGTCCCTTTTAAGTCCTGGAAAGGATCAACAATAACGCCTATAAAATTGACTTACCCGGTGAGTACAACGTGTCTGCTACTTTTAATGTTACTGACTTCTCTCCGTTTGATATGGATGCAGATTCGAGGATGAATCTTTCCGACGAAGGAGGGGCTGATGTGAGCAACGTTGTACATGACGAATATATCAACAGACACCGAGATCAGTATGGCGCTAATTGAGACTTGATGTTGCCTCCTAGCCCCACAAGTTGGACTGGGCTTAAAAGATTCAAAGCCACGTTAAAATCATTTGTGGCTCGCATGGTTGATGATGACACCGGAAGAATCAAGATTCTCGCTCATAGCTTCAATTTGTTAGTTTGAGCCAAGTTCTGGGCCCAAACAGCTCTTGACAAGTGAGCACGCTAGGCGCGTACGCCAGCGCCCAACAGGCCAGACGCTAGGCGCACCAGTCTTTAAGTTGTTCTCTTACTTTTTTTAAGACGATTCAGACAGTATTATTTTACCTATTTAGGCCTAGGATGTTGGCCCACTTTTAAGTTATTTTGGCAACTATAAATAGTTGCCTTGACATTAGTTTTAGGGTTAGATTTTGATAATTTGAGAGCTTTGTGAGGAATTTCTTCATGTTCTTATTGTTCCACGAACCCTAACTCTACTTATCAATTAATCTCAATTGTGGCGTATTGTTCTGGTTCAATTTTCTTGGTTTACTACTTAGTCTAGGTTGCTTGGACAATTGCGATTCTTAAGGTCTAGAAAAGTATCGAAAACCTTGCGTATCTAGTTTGTGTAAAGGCTGCCGATTCATATCAAGATTAATCTCCTTCCATGCGTGCATCACAATGGGTGGTGAATCATCATATCAAGTGGTAGTTTAAAGGCCAATAATGTGGAAGGGGAAATGTAAGCTTGAGAGAGAAATACTAAGAGACACATATTAGCCTTAAAGAGAAGGCAGGAAACTGGGAACAAGTACTAAACAGAAGACACAAAAGAACGAGACTCCTAGATGGGGATAAGAGGTTGAGGCACCAAGATGATAAAACGGAATGAAAGAAGAACCAAAGCTTAACCTAGAGATGAAAGGTAAGAAAGTTGTAGAAAATATAGCCATTGATCAACTTACTCATTTATTCATTGTGAGCAACTCTTTTCCCTTACTATGGCAACACTATGGTGTGTAGATAACTAGATATTATTAATTATTTAGTTATTAATATATTGCAATATGTTTTGACTGAGGATTTAAAAGAAAAGATCAAGAGTTATGCAAATTACTATGTTTAGGGTAATCCGTATCTATGGAAACATTATGCTAATCAAGTGATAAATAGGTGTGTAGTTGAATGCAAAGTACTACGTTTAGGGTAATCCATATCTATGGAAACATTATGCTAATCAAGTGATAAATAGGTGTGTAGTTGAAAATAAATTTCTTCATATTCTAACCGTTTATCTTAATTATACATGTGGAAGATATTTTGGAATGAAGAGAATATATCAAAAATACTTGGAATGTCGCTTTTACTAGCCATCATTGTTAAAGGACACTTATAGGTTTGTAAGTCATTTGATAATTACTAAAGAATATGAAACATTTTGAAGAGATATTAAATACCACAAATTCCTATTTTTGGTTATTGAAATCTTTAATGTAAGTTTAAATGGCTTCATTCGCCAATTCCCTCCTTCTTTGGGAATAATTTTATCCTACTAGTTTTTGATTATGCGTGCAAATGGGTGGAAGCTAAAATCATCAAAACTTATAATTCTACAATTATTATAGATTTTATCAACTTTTATATCTTTAGCAACTTTGGGATAACAAAGGCTACAATCATTGACAATGGCACCCATTTTTTCAATAGATTGGTCGATGCATTGCTTGAGAAATATCAAGTCATACACAAGGGAAGGATCGGAGCCTGTTACTTGATTATGCATTATGGATATATTAAACAACTTATAAGACACATATTGGGATTTGAAAATGGAGAATATGACATACTAGGCAACCAAGCAATGTAATATGAATCCGAATGCAGATGTTACTATAGAAAGTTGCAATTACAAAAGTTAAAGGACTTGATGAATGAAACCCAAGAGAGTCCAACCATCTATAAAGAAATAGCCATGTGCTTTTTTTTTGGATTGAAAGATTTTAGTAAAGACTAAAAGTATTTCTAGGTTAGCTTCATTCTCATTGGGTAGAACGTTTTATTATGATTTACATTTTTTGGTTATGGTGCAGCAAAAATTCAAACCTTGAAGACTAATAAGGTGTTTCAGATGAATGGTCATTGCCATAGGCCCTACTATGAAAGTCTCAAGTAAGAGATGTTATATATGGGGGTGGAATTGAAGAGTCAAGCTTACAAAGAGTAATATGAGCCATAAGAAGAGTCAGGATAATGATAATAAACATAGGAGCTACTTTGAAAGTAATTAAAGAAATCAATTTTCTTTTTCTATTTCTTTGTTTCTTTTTTATTTATTTCTTTATTTGCGAGTTTTGTTTGTGTTTTTGCTCTTTTTTGCATTTTTAGTCTTTATGTTGAGGATAATGTAAGGCTAAAATGTGGGGTATTAATTATTCCAGGACGTGCTAAATTGGAAAGTTTTTTTCAACTTATTCTATATGGATTAAATTGGCTCGCATGTCAAGCGGTTAAACCAGTTAAGTACAAAAATGACATATATTAAATGGTTTAATAGACTTGAGGTATTGAAATTTAATTAACATTAATATTAAACTTAAAATGGATGTATGGAAATGTTTTAGTAAATTACTTAACCATGTGGTATTTTGAATTATATAAGATTAAAACATCTATGTCAATCTTATTTTTGGTTAAGTGATGTTCTTTTACGTAGATGTATCCTCATAGTACCACTACTCTCATATTTTAATTTGGGATGCAATTGATGACGGTAAGGGCAAAAGAAAGAATGTATTTGGATCATTACGGATTGTATCAATAGTGTTACTGACGTAATTGAGAAGATGTTATTTTAGGGATAAGTTTGGTCAAAAATTGAAAACTTTTATAAGAAAATAAGAATTTTCAATCTTGACTAAACACAACCTGACACATAGTTGTGTGCTAGCCCATGTTCTTCTCATTAACTCAACTTTGAATACAGGAAAAGGGAAGGTTGTGTTACCTATTCATAGTGAGAACACAAATAAAGACACAAGCGGGCCTAGAGGGTATTATTCTAAGTATTTAACTACGAACCTAGGGTGGTTTTAAAATATCTAACTAAATATTGGAATTATTGACCTATAGTAGTTTATGAGAATCTAACTCTGAGTTTAAAGGGTGAAACACGGATGAGAGACCCAAAGAGGATTATATTCCATGTGCTGTATTGGGCTATAATTTTTTGGTATCTAAATGAAGATTGGGATTAAGGACTTACTTACTTTCCAGGTGACTAAATCATAGTTTAAAGGTGAAGTTTAGATAAAAGACCTAGAGGGAATTCTAGGTTTTCAGTTAGGAACTTGGAGTGGTTTCTGGATATCTAATTGAAATTAGAGATTAAAGACCTTGAGCAGATTACAACTATTTTTTAACTCAATAGTTTCTAGGTTTTAAATTAAAACTTTGATTTGAGACCTAGAGGGGATTATAGATACTTAATTACAACTGAAGATTAGGATTAAAGATCTAGAGTGGTTTCCATATATTTAACTACAATTTTAGGGTCACGTGGATAGGAGATCCCACGAATTCTAGGTGGTTGGGTCGGCCAAACAAGGCCCAATTCCAAGCCCAGTCAGACGGCCCAGTCGTAGGTAATCATCTCCCATGCAAACACCAGGACTTACGTAAAGACCTAAACTTAGCAATTATCCCGTATATAAGGTACTATTTCGCCATGATACAGGTACGAGACTATAACCCTACTTTTCTCTGTTTTCAGCGATCAAAACCTTCTCTATAAGACTAACTTGAGCGTTGGAGGGTCCTTTCGGGAAACAACCCCAGACGTGCCATATTTGTTTTGCAGGTATTCAGCGGCAATAATCTTACAACGTCATGGATCCAGATAACAATGTCCAGCCCCAATAAAATTTGGCAGAACCACATTTAAAATGAGATGGATTGAAATAAAGTTGAAATAACAAAACTGGCACAAGTGATCCACATCGTGCTAATGCTGCATTGCTGCTACATACACTAGACGGGACTATACTAGCTAGACTCCAAGAGCCAAAATCCAAAAGGGCCAAACCATCAAACATGCGGATGTCTCCTGTCAAAGAACCTGCATGCGTGTGTTCAAAGAAAAAAAGAGATAGCGTCGTCATTGGCCTCTTGTTTCTCTTTCTCACTTCAATTTTTTGTGGTTCTGTTCAATGCAATGCAAACTACAGTAGACGGCGACCATGTGGAATGAGTTATCAAAGGGGACCATTTTTGTTAATGAATTGTCATCATCATCCTACGATATTTTAGTTCTTCATGACCATATTATCTCTCTGTCTACGTATATTTATATACCAAGCCGCATTTATCACAATTCACCACTGGTGTCTTAACTCCGGTGTTTTAACAGAGTCCTTTTGATAATGGGCGGACATGTTTCTTACCCTTCGAAGGAGATGTGATGAATAGCGGAAGGTTTCAAACATTGGATCCAAACGACCTTTATATGTGTAACAAAAGGATTAATAAAATATGTGAAGCCTACACATATAAAAAGAGAAGTTTCACTCAGAATATTCAGAGGGAAGGTACGGCTTGAGATCCGCTGTAACGGCTTTTCTGTGCCATTTATGTGCCACCCTCTCCCATCCACATATCTCATAATAAATAAATGGGACAATGTGAAATAAGTGGATTGGAGAAGTTGGCACAGAAATGGCACAGAGTAAGCGGTATAGACGATGTCATCCCGGGAAGGTACACCGTTCACATTTATTGAGAAACTAGGAGCCAGGTCATGCACACCCGACACCTGCTACTAGCTACTGGCTATACCATGATTGCAGATGAGATGTGGTCAAAGACGGAAGGGTTGTGGAGAAGAGAAAAGACAGAGAGATGTTTGGTTCTTGAGAAAAGAAGAGTGAACCATGCGTGAAATGAGTATGATTCCGTCACTTTCTCGTGGGGGAGGAGACCTATTGGATAGAGGCAAATCCGATCCCTGACGTAGTCATGACAAAGAAAAGAACAAAGTGCGGTTCCTTAGCTGCCTATGGAAACATAATAAATGAGCACGTGGATGTTCTGTTCCGTTCTGCTTTTGTTCACTTGGCAAAGGATAAACATCTGACATACACTGTTTCTGGTCGTTAAATTTTGTTAGGAATTTGCCTATACGTCTTGACCATATACGGATCGTGTCATATGATCGGTTTAATTGACGGTTTTATAACAAAATGAGGTAAAACTTAACACAGTTATATCATTTAGAAGAAAGTTTTACAATAAAATGAGATAAAAATGAAGCGTTTTATATTACATTTTATTATATTCTAAATAGTAAAAATAAGAAATTTTCAATTTAAAAATTTAACATCCAATCAAACGCCCTTAAGGAGTCAAATTCTTTCACTTCTTTGAGACCTTATCTATTTTTATGATAGCAGTGATTGATAGCTTTAGTAATTATAATAACTATCAAATTCTTTGTTTCCAATACTTTGATCTAATTTTGTTTTTACTCAAAAATTGCGTCCTTTTATGCAAAAATAAACATAAAATAATGTCATTTTGAGACAAAAATATAAGTAAAATGGGATAATTGAGACAGATAATGTCTTTCCGCTTATATATAATACTTTTATGTTTGGGCCAATATCTAGAGTAATTAGGTTGTCCAAATTTAATTAATTAAACCTTTATTATTCCCATTTCTTATATTAATCTTTTTCCAATTTAACCAATATAAACTTGTTGATTTAATTATCATAATTAAAAATTTAATGACATTTTTCATTTAATTTGAGGATTAATTTGACCAATAATACTGAATATAAATTTTAAGGAATGAAGCTTGTCGTTTTACAGGGACCATCCAGCCCAGTCCTTCAAGTAAAGGCCTGAACCAAGTTGTTGCCTTTTAGAACCCTCTCTTAATCGGCCATATTTAAGCCCGTGAAAACCATTATTGTGATTTTCAGATATATGTGTGCGTTTAAAGGTGCAAAATTTGACTCGAGCCTTGTGAAGTTAATGAGATATATTTAAGTATATATCTAATTTTTACTTCAAAGTAATGTCATTTTAAGTGATTGAAAAGGCTTAGATTTCTGGAATGGAGTCGTTCGTATCTCTAGTTATGGTTTTCCTCTAACTCACATGCTCTTGTTATTTCATCTTAGAGAGAGGAAGACGTTTGGTTGCAGGGAAAGTACTTTACTTCTCTTGATGAATTGGACAACTCAAAAGGAAATAATCTTCAACGTAATCTTTTTTCTCACATGGTTTAGAATTATGAATGATTAAAATCTTATACTGTACCTTTCCCTCACATGGGTTAGAATTATAAACGACTGAAGAATCTTATGCTCAGATTTGAATTTGTTTTCTCGTTCAAGCCCATTTTCTCTTCAATCATCTCTGCCCTGGAAAGAGATTCCCTTCCTCTCTTCAGAATCAAAGATCCAAAACAAAACGATATTTTCAAATTAAGAGCTACAAAGAAAATGAAAAGTAAGCTCAATCTCAACACATCCTCTTAAAAGATTGGAAATTTTGACAACCAATTGATCTTATATTAATCAAAACATCAGATGTGGACAGTATCCCAATAAGGAGAATACAAAGGTTAGAAGCAAAACACTCACAGAAATGAATTCAGCAAATCACATCTGCAATTCTAACTACACTTCCTATATTTGTTAAATATAGAGAAATGAGAAAAGTATATATCTCCATTCACATAGACCCTGCACTTTACACTTGAAAGTTTCAGACTGACATCTTCACCGCAAAAGTCGCTGGCATTGCTTAGTCTTCAACAACTAATGAATCTTGAGCTGCAAAGTTACAAGTATAGTAGCTTTAATGTTATAATGGAAATCATTTTCATCTGATCGTGTTACCAAATTCAAGAAGAAACAGTCCAAAAATCAAAAGTTTGATGTTTTTGCCTAGTTCATATGATCAACCTAGGAGCAGGTAGAAAAGAAACAGAGGAGTTAGTTACCAGGATTTTCATGGTGGTGGTCCTGGGGATGGTGTTCCATACAATTTAGGAGAAACTTAAAAGTCTCTATCTCACATGGAATAGTGAGCCCGCCACTGTGATCAAACCCAAACTCCTCCTCAGCCTTCTCCAACAAAACCTTGAAAAGAGGATGGCTAAGGTAGTTAGTGGGAATGATGAACCTCCGGAGCTCCGGTCCGACATAAACCGCCAGATACCCCTTTGGAACATCAGGTGGTGGATCAGGGCTGTGGCAGCTTTCCTCGTCTGAATCACAATGTTTGATACTTCCTACCCTCTTGTTGATTGCTGCTGAAATACCCCCGTGAGTTTGACTCGTACTAGGGGTGGTTGGCTTTGGACCAAGAGTGACATTTTGCCACTTCTGCAGAATTTCCTTTAGCCTAACAATCTGCCGAATTCCATTCAACTTGTTCCCACCATTATCATCCATTTCTAGATGTTCACCACAATAATGAAAGATGATGAATATTCGAATTCGGAGCGGTTGATCCCAGACAGGCAAGTCTCATCAGATTGTCTTTCATGCAATCACAGCAGGAATGAAGCAAACGAATTATGATGAATAGCAATGAATTCAATTAAAGAAACACACAGATAAACTATTCTTTCCAATTGTTTAGTATCAAAAATTGCAATCCACAGTAGCAAAGCAACAGTTATAGCCAATTAGCTCTCGCGATCAGGTCACTAAGATCAACTGTTCAGCAATCAAAGGTTCCGCTAGGTGCTTTACATAAAAATTTGTTTGGACGAATATTATTAAAGCTGTTATGCAGAATCTCTAAAATAAGACATCACTAAAATAAGACAAATATCAACAAAGTTTCAGATTGGACAAGCTATGAGGGCAAACATCATAACTTCTTCACGTACATCAGAGTTCTTTCAATTTGAAGCAAAAGGACTTAACAAATTTGCAGATATAATATGTTGTTAGTAAAAATTTGATGATTAGTAATGGTAAATATAATGTATTTCAAACAGCACAAGCTACATGTTTATGAGAAACTTGAAAATGATATATCGGAAAAACCAAAACTGAAGACCTGTACTGCGTTATATTAGCGGCAATGGTTTGTGTCTTTGGCCATTGGCCAATCAGTTGGCAAAACCAACAAGCATATAGGTTAAGCAAGAAATCAAGATCCAGGAGAAACAAAGAGCAAAGAGGTATTATTCTTAATTAAATTAAGAAAAGGAGCTTTCATCTCCAAATTCATCGTAGCACATAAACATTATCAACCTTGAATCGTTTTGCATTTCAGCATTTATCACTAAGCGACAAAAAGGGGTATTAAAAACGAAGCTGCTGACAACAAGAAAAGGCAAAACAGAGATCGGCGCTGTGTAAAAACAGAGTTAGTATCATGATCCTAGTAGATCTCTCATCCGGAGCAAAACAAACACGTAAAAGACAACTAAGAAATTTCAAATCACAAAACATCTTCCACGCACAAATCATTTACAAAACATCCAATCAACAGATTCATTAACCCAAATGAACCCAACTCATGGATCCCAAGTCCAACAAGAGAATGTAGCTTTACATGAACTAAACACGTTACGTAGCCTTTGCAAAGGGAAATCTACGGGATTATCGTTACCTGAAGAGAGCATAGAAGTTGGAATCAAATGCTGCGAAGTTAAAGGAGAAACGTCATTGAGGAGGAGCTTCGGAGGTTTAATTAGGCGGGTGCAGAAAGCACGTCAAACAAACAAACAAACAAACAAACAAACGCACAGGCTCTCTATTGAGAGACAGAGAGTTGTTAGGGAAAGAGAAAAAAGGCTAAATCCTTATGTTGTCAACCAAATCCCAAAGACAGCAACGTTGGACGTTCATGTTCTGTTTTATAGTTTTTCTTCCCAAAAAAACTATAATAACTACATAATGGTTTTCGTGGCTGAACTGAAGCGCTTGTTTCGGTGGGAAGTGCGTTTATGGCTCTCTTTTCTAAAGCGCTTGTTTAGGTATGGGACCTACAGTTGCTATTGATATTTAGAATGGGGTCCGCTTCAGTCCAATGAATGATCAAATGGATCTATGGTGGGCCCACCGCCGTCTCAACTATTTTCCTTTTCGTGGGCCTCCGGGTCTGGTCTCTGGTTTGGCCTTTTTATTTCTAGAAAAAAAGGCATACCTTTAAGAAAGAGACAAGATCCTCTGTTCAGTTTTATGGTGTCTTATTCTGTCCCATAAATCTCAACCATTTATTTATAAGAGTCCCGTGTTTATTTATGCGGGACTCACGCAAAGCCTACATAAATAAATAGCTGAGATTCATAAAATAGAATAAGAAATCATAAAACTGGACAGAAAATCTGAACACTTTAAGAAATGCCATTTTCTCTTAAAACCACGATACGAATTCCGCTGATACGTGAGGCGTATCACCGGCCATGACCACAACAAATAAAGATGCCTGAAATGAGAACTTTGACAAGTTCAAGCCTAAGCCTCCGAGACTTGTGCATCAAGCAAGAGGTTTCATTTCATGGTTTGCTAAAGTTGGAAGCAACATGTAATCAAATTGGAGAAAAAAAAAAACTACAAAGAAAAGCAATGTGCTGCCAGATGAAGCAAGCACATGCTTCAAGCGTAAAAAATTCTATATACAAATCAAGTTACTCGTCCGAAATGATTACCATAATAGTTATATTTTTATATCATAATATTTTTATTTTCATTTTTACGTACAACAAATTAATAATTTCTAATAAACTAAGAGTTATATTTGTTATTATTAAGATATTTTAAATTAAGATTTACATTTCAAAATTCATTATTATTTTACGTTTAGTGTTAAATAAAATGCCACTTTTTTCTTTTATTAATATGATTAGTTTAATTGTTGTCTTACATTATTCTATCACTTTAATTATTATTTGATTCACGTTAATTAAATGCTTTATTTTTATTAATATTTTTATGATTTCAAAAAATACATTTTTTTGTTTCGAGATAGCAATAGGTAGGCCTGGTCAATTTTTTAAAAATTAAAAGTACAAAATTAACACTTTTTTTATTGAATTTAAGCCTGAGTTGTCCAAGCCCAAACTCGCTTAAAGCTCATTTCTTTTAAACAAAAGGATGTTAATTGGACTTTGAGCTGGTTTGCGCCTAAACCAACCTATTAAAACACCATCATCTAGGCCTATGATCCTTAATCCCTATGTAAATATTGTGTTGCCAAATTAATATAGAGTTATCTATAATAAGTCGTTTAAGTGATAAGTAAATTATCACATCTAAAAAGAAAAATTTAGTTCAATCGTAAGAAAGAAATCTTAAAAATACTTTTTATAATAGAGTTTTATAAACTTTCAATTTTTAAAATTTTAAGAACTTAAATTAAAATTTCTACAATTCGTTAGTAGCCAACAATTCGCGATTCTTAGAACCTATTTGTTTTCATTTTTAATTTTTAGTTTCAACCTTAGTAAAATAAATTTATTTGTTGAATTTTTAATTACTATTTTTAGTTTTACTTTCTTTCAATTTACGAATGATTTAATCTAATATTATATTTAATTAATTAAAATTATGAATAATTACATTTTATTTAAGTTTTTAATTAATTTTAATATTATTATTGTCAAATATAGTTAAATTTAAAACATCTTCAAATATATAAATTACAAATCAAATTTTAATTTAATAATTAAAATAAATATTAATTTATAAATAAAACTAATTTTAAAATTATTTATTTTAATAAATTAAAATAATTTTATTGATATTTTATTAATGAATATTATACAAGAAATTAAAATATATTTAATTAAAAATAATTTATTTTTAAGATTTATTTAATAAGTAATTATCATTAGTAATAAAAAATATATTTATAGACAGAATTTTGTTGTTATTTAAAAGAAAAATAAAAAATAAAAGTAAAAACAAAATAAAAAATAAGGGAAAAAAGAGAAAATTTTAATTAAAATTATTCTTTGTATAAAATTACCGTTGGAGCATGTGTGGGGATGTAGCTCACATGGTAGAGCGCTCGCTTTGCATGCGAGAGGTACGGGGTTCGATACCCCGCATCTCCATTTTTCTAAACTCGCATTGACAATACGACGTAGTCCCATATTTGCACCTTTTTGATGGTTCGACTCTTCAACGTGGTTTTACGTAACGTTTCTCGCGACTCAGACGATCAGTTATGCATCTGTTTTGAGTTTTGTTTTGCACTTTTTTGTGGGCTTTATAGGAAAAGCAGATAAGAGTTGTGGGCTGCGTAGCTATGCTGATTCCTACACTTTCAAGAGTTGGATTTACGATACTTAAGAGAGCTACCAAGGGGTAAACTTTTTGCGTTTGATAGAACTTCTTGCTGTTTTAAAAGCACAGGTATAGAAGTTGATTCACGTCTTTTTACGTTGTTCCTGAAAATGCTTCCTTTATGCTGCAGGAAAATTTACACCAGTGTGTCGAACTGGTTTTGTATTCAGGCATTATAGTGGACATTGGCAGCCACAGGTCTTTGAGCTTTCGTTATTGAATTTGACAAGTGAGTATGATCGATTTCTTGTGGTTTACTCTTCTAATGTAACCAGGGATTATTCTTTTTGGAAAGCTGGAGTTTGAATTGTTTAAGAGTTCTATAGTTTGTGGCTAGTTTTGGTCGTTCTACCCACCGGAATTACTGGTGTGGAGATGTTTTTCAGTCCAGTGTCAAGACCCAAAAGAGTTTACCTTTTCTCCTTTTTAGTATTGCACATTTGTTGTTGTTTTTTGGTATTGCAGACTTGTTGAAGGGATGAGGAGATAATGCTTGGTAGTGAGAATGGACAATGGTTAACATACGAATCGTGTCAATATCTTGAAATGGTGTCAGGAAATAGTGATTGTGAATTCTTGTCAAATATAGATGGAAAATTCTGAATTTCTCTATCTCCATTATGGTTATGTACATTCTTATTTGTATGTTGCTTTTTGGAACAGTTTGAATTACATCCAGAAGCTACAACATTCAGGAGGACAATATTTCAGAAACTTCATCAGTTTTGTACTACTGCAGCTGGTAGTGATGCTGCAACTGGGAGTGAAGGAAAGGACACGAAAGTTCACACGAACCTGATTAATCCAGTGCAATAATGCAACACTCAGGAAGAATGTCCTGCTTTCTATTCTTTAATAACAAAATATTGTCAAGTGCAGTGCCTCTGAAGGACAACTTAAGATTTTCTAGTGCCTAATGATAATGATGTTGTTTTAAATATTTTAGGAGACTGTTGATAGGTCAAGATTTGATTATACTAGGCAGTAACATGAGATAATTGAAATCACATTGCAGCTTGTCATATCGTATACATCCTAGCTTCTTAAAGTTATTTACAATCCAAAAGACCTTAGGCTTGCTGGATAACCTCTGAAAATCGATGATAGATATTTTGTGATCTAAAGCACTTAGTTTTGATTTGTTTATCACTAGCTTGTCCTTGTCATAGACCTGCAATCCTTGTGGGTTTGAAGATTTGAGACTGTGATAACTATGTGAAAATATGCCTTCAAGTTCGATATCATGTTGACGAGCAGCTTCCGGCATAGACATTCCAATTGGGATAGTTATCACAGTCTGATTAGTGCTTTTCTGAGATCTTTAAATGACTGGGAAATGTTATCTGAAAACCCCCTTGACATCATCTCTCATGTCAACCAACTAGAAATCCTTTCTGCTTGGAGCTTCTATATCTGTGACAGATTTTTTCTTCTTTTTCAGAAATATACTGCATGCCATCACTCGTATTTACTCTGTCGTTGTGTAATTGTGTAGTTATTAATATCTTTCAGGAGCATGTGAAGCCTTACTTGGCTGTTCTAACTTCTACCTGTCATGTGATTGTTATGGCACACATTTTATTACATTATTCTTATGATGAAATTTCATAACACGGACCCTGATTTTTGCATCATGGTAGGACATGGACCACTACAATAAGCTAGAAGACCCACAGATGAAGAGAATGATATGTCGGATTCCGCCTTGGGACTTGTGGAAGCGTCAGTTTCTTCATTCCTAACACCCTCTTAGATTTTCCCTTCAATCCTATATTTATTTGTGTTTCTAATTTGCAGTTCTCGCCTGGGATGCCAGGCGATTGCGAAGCCTGAACTTGATGGAATCCGGTTGGCGATACCTTACCACGAAATTTTTTGTTGATGGGTATGTTCCAAAGCCTCATTAGACGTATCTTATCACAATCAGTTTATTGCCGAATCCTTGCATTGACTTGTAGAAATTTATCATAATTATGGACTAGAATAATAAACATAATTTTGTACAACTCTTGATTAATTAGATGTTAATAGTGCTTCTCATACGTGTTATTGAGTCTGTGTTTATGGGCTTGCTATGATGGGTAGGCTTGGCCCATGTATTGTAATGCACAGGAGCCCTACTGCTAGTCAACCTTAAATACAGTTATCCCATTGAGAACTATACGGGTTTCTAATCAAGATTTGGAATAGCAGTACTCAATCCTCTGCGTTTCTATCACTCCGTTTCTCAGAAAACAACAATAGACTTAATGTTTCCTCAATTTCCAGATATTTGTCCATCTAATTTTTAAATCAAGCATGTTGCAATTATAGGATTAATTAATTGTATTGATTAATTACAAAATTAATATGTGATTTCGTGTTTATTTTTCTTGATTGACCTGTTCAAAAAAGAGGTCCTAAATCCTAATGTTGTACGTATAACATGTTTAAACATATCAAACAGGAATGGAGGGACAAATACTGTCAGGTTTTAAATAAACGAAAAAATTAACTAGATTAACCTTCTATTAATTAAATATATTTTTATTTTTAACTAAAAAATGGTTAACTTTGATGTGACAAATGAGACTCGTTATTAGAAATTTATAAAAAGTAAGCTTCAATGTAACATGAAAAATAAGACCTACACCCAAAATTTTATAAAAGGGATCTTATTTTTACGTGGCATTCAAATTCAAGTTTTAGTTAATTTTAAAACATTAATTACATGACAGTAGAGCTTATTTTTTATTTAAATAATACATAAATAATTTCCCGTCAGTATTAATGTAGCATTTAACTGACGAAGAATTAACTTTGTTAAAGTTTTCATCATTTTGAGGTATGTTTTAAAAATGTTGACTTTAACTTAAATGTTTTAAAATACTATATTGATTTTTACTAGATTGTTGTTGTTATCGTTTGCTTAATTTTCTTAAAGCATGGTAATTCTAAGGTGCACAGATAATTTTTATCATCCACACAAATAAATAAAATTATGATTAATGTATTTAATCTCTTTTCTAATAAGGATTTTATTCATATCTGTAACGATCCTATTTAAAGCCTTGCAGGTGAATCTATCTAAAGCTGGCTAAAAAACATTTAAAGTTGTGCTATGGTTCAGAATTTCATCAAAGTAGGGAATTAGAATATACATTAGATGATTCCTTTTGTTTTATAATTTACGTTGTATTGGATGATTTATTCAATAGCCAATCTTAAATCGGTCGACTTTTTAATTCAATTTTTAACTTTTCGGTTCGATTTAGTTTAATAATTTTTGTTGTTAAAAATCAACAAATTTATTAATTAATTGGTCAATTTTTAAAACTAATTAGTTTTATAAAACAAAATAAATCGATTAATTTTTATTTAGCAGACTTATTTTTTAATTAAACTTTAAAATTTTTGATAGGTAAAAATAACCTTTTCAATCAGTTTTCAATTTCTTTAATTTTATTCATTCTTAACTAGTTTTATAACGGTCTAATATAGACTGAACCTTTTAAATTTTAAACTTTTGTCTTACCGATTTGAATTATAATAATAGAAAATATTTTTTAGAATGCAGGTTTTTATTTTTTTGGTTATTATCAAAATTCCAATGATTATACGACTCGTCAGATGAGATTTTTTCTGTTTTGAATAGGGACATGAAAGAATTGAAATCTTAGATCAAAACACTACGTATGGATGGTATGAACTGCCTAAACAAGAATTCTTGAACAGCGAACAACCAGAGCTATTACTCATTACATCAAAAAATTTCTATTAATGAAAGATGTAAATCTATTGGAAAATCCAAAATACGTATGTCGGATGAAATGGTGGCTGTTGCTGTCTGCTCCAATAACAAATTTTAGAGCAATAAAAAATCTTAAATAACATTCTAAAACACAATTGATTAACCACCTTCATACTTTAATTTATGAGATTATTTACATCCAGAAAAGTAATTATGATCACACTCATATTCTAAAACACCGGTAAGGGAAGATTATAATTTTGATTATTTAGGTTGACAATAGGATTATTAGAAGAGATTATGTTGGTGAGATTGTAAGGCTTCAAGAATAATTAACATTTAAATTCAAGATGAAGAACTCAGGAGGACTCAACTGCTTCTTAGGAATTGAAGTTGCAAGATGTAACTAAGGGATATTTCTTTCGCAACGAAAGTATGTTCTTGATCTGCTAATTGAAGTTGGCCTACTAGATTGCAAACTAGATAATATACCGATCACCCCTAATCATTTATGTGGGGAGTGCCTAAGCCAAATTCCAGCGAACTAAGGCAGATATCAAAGACTAGTTGGCAAATTAAGAGGTTCTTTGATTTTACTTATATTTTTCTGCTATGATTTTTTTTCCCTCTTTTCGATTTCTATTCTTCTTTCAAACAAAAACAAAAATATATTTTATTGTTAATGTCAATGTAAATATAATTTTGTCAATAATAATAATTATATATTAGATAGACTTAAAAATAAATTATTTTTTATTAAATAAATTTATTTTAATCTCTTATATGATATTTATTAATAAAAATAATTTTATTTTATTAAAATAAATAATTTAAATTTTATTTTTATTTAAAATTAATATTTATTTTAAATATATTTTAATTATTAAATCGAGATTTATTTTAAATTTATATATTTTCGAAGATATTTTAAATTTAATTATATTTATTAATAATTTGTAATTTAATTAATATATTTATTAATAATTAATAATTAAATCACCAAATCATCGATAGCATTTGGCTGTATGCATCAATCTACCGTTTAAATTTTTTTTGCAATAGTTCATTGTTACAAACAGAACAAAACCAAGTGCAATGACAATAAACTAGCTGTTTGTTCCACTTTTTGTTTTTGTTTTTGTTTTTTTTTTGTTTTTGTTTCCTGTTTTTAGTTTCTGTTTTTTTTTTTTCTAAAAAAACTGAAAACCTATTTAGTTGAGATTTGCAATATAAAAACTAAAAACAAAAACTTGTTTAGTTGAGATTTTTAGTAAAAAAATGAAAACAAAAATATGTTTGGTTTTATTATTATTATTGTTATTATTATTATTATTAAGTTGTTCTTATTATAATTAATTTTATTTATTTATTTATTTATTTTTATTATTAATTTTTAATAAGTTATTCTTCTTATTATTAATTTTTAATAAGTTATTATTATGATTAATTTATTATTATTATTAAGTTATTCTTATTATTATTAATTTACTACTATTATTATTATTTATTTTTAATAATATTATTATTATTATTAATTATTATTATTATTATTAATTATTAATTATTGTTATAAATTTTCTACTTACTACTTTTAATATTATTAATTTATTGTACCAAATTAATTATCTTATTATTATTATTATTATTAATTCTTAATTCTTAATTCTTATTATAAATTTTGTACTTTTTATTATTATTATTATTATTATTATTATTAATCGAGATAAAAAACAGGGATATGTTATTTTTCTGTCGAAGAAAACATGTTGTCAAAAATAAGAGAAAAGATATTTTCTGGTTTTTGTAAAACTGTTGTGGTTTTTTTTATTTACAGAAACAAAAAATTACAACAGAGTAAACAAAACACGTTTTACTTACCTATTTTTCTTTTGATAAAAACAACAACACAAAAAACGAAAAAAAACCCGGAAACAAACAGACCTAATTAGTCATTCATTAGATTGCACAGATCTAAGCCTCACCAGAGCCACGGCGGCGGAACAAAAAAAAAGAGATTTGTTGAAGCGAAAGAATAAGTGAAGATCTCTCAAAATCAAACCATAAGATTATTAAGCATAAAAAGCCAATCTTAGCGTAATCCCAACAATATCAAATACAAAGAGATTAAAATAATAAAACCTAGAAAGATAAGGTAAAGTACATACTGGACACGGGTGGCTCCGGCGTTTCTCTTAGCGTCAGTAGCAGAGAAGACGCTGTAGAGAAGGACCTGTGAGACCACGATGAGGGGATAACATC
>JAOTBA010000008.1:2111047-2139580 GCA_025629845.1 Erythroxylum squamatum
TTTTAACTATATTTTATTTTGTAATAAAAATTATTTATGCATATAAATATTATTTAAAGTATATTAAACAATACGCAGAGTACAATATATTAATTATTATATAATTTTAAACCATATGAAACATAAGTATAAATATATCTAACCAAATCTTTCATATAGATTATAACATAAGTAAACTAATATCGAAAATAAATATTAAAATATATAAAAAGTTAAATAATATTATATAAATCCCAAAATAAATATACAAGTTAAGTAAATAGTTAAATACATAATAAACGAGAATATGAGTTTGTAGGTATTTTGAGAATTATGTGTTAAACATGAGGACAAAAGGGACTATAAAATAAACTCATTAATTGATTTGAAAAATTTACCTGCAAAAACACTTTTTTGATAATCTTCAAATTTGAGCTTCTTAAAAAGTTGTATTTTGGCTACCAAAAAAACCATATCTATTGAAGAAGCGTTTTTTTATTTTACAGTCAAATACTTATTAAAAATAAAGCTTTTGTGGTGCATAAAAGTATTTATTGACCTTCTGAAAGTCCATCCAAGCATAAACTTATACTTTTTAATTGTATTTTTTTAGTTTTAGTTTTAGTTTTAGTTTTCGTTTTCGTTTTTGTTTTTTATTTTTTATTTATGCTTTTCTAAAAAATGACTAATTACTTAATAATATTTTAAAATTTTTAATCAAAACATAAATATAAACATATTAAAATTAATTTTCTTTTTCTAATAAATATAGTGCTTTGGGCCATATAAAACTAGGCAAGACAGATTTCAGCATTGAATAAAAAGTAAAAACCCTAACCAAAAGTAAAGTGTTGAGAGGTTTTTGTTCTCTTCTCTGCAAACCCCTAAACCTCCACACTCGCCACAACATGGAAGGTGTCGATATGGAGAGGCCCTCCACCGCCGACGATTTCTGCGACTCGATCCTCTCGAAATTCTCCGACTTGTCGGACGACCACCATCAACGTCTTTGTGCAGCTGTTGGCGCAATGTCGCAAGAATTCAAGGACCAGAGCGTTCCTCCCACCGCCGTCGCCTACTTTGCTGCCGCTTGTTCCTCTCTTGATCGCATCTCCTCCGCCTCCGCGGATCCTCCTCC
This sequence comes from Erythroxylum squamatum, assembly GCA_025629845.1. Classification (NCBI taxonomy): domain Eukaryota; kingdom Viridiplantae; phylum Streptophyta; class Magnoliopsida; order Malpighiales; family Erythroxylaceae; genus Erythroxylum; species Erythroxylum squamatum. The sequence continues at coordinate 2,112,165 of JAOTBA010000008.1, forward strand.
CCACGTTGTTGCTTCGCTACTCACTATCCTCTCACTCTCTCTCCCGAGGATTTCGGTTGCTGTTTTGAAGAAGAAGCGCGAATTCGTGTCGGAGCTGGTGGTTAGGGTTTTGAGATTGAGCTCTACGACGGATTTCGCTGCAATTTCGGGATTGAAGTGTATAGCGCATTTGTTGATTGTCAAAGATAAAGTTAATTGGACTGATGTTTCTCAAATATACGGGGTTTTGTTGGGCTTCATGGTTGATTCGCGACCAAAGGTCAGTTTATTTCTTAGATTTTATCGTTTCTGACGCGACCCCAATTCATTTATTAACAATTCAAGCTCGTTGTTTTAAGTGAATAATAAGTTTCGGAATTCAAAGTTCACTGTTTTAAGTGAATAAGTTAGCAGTTTACATCACAATAAAGGCATCAATGCTCGTTGGTTTTCTCTTAACTGGAGCTTATGTCGTCTCAACTAACATTTGAGTAATCTGAATATGGGCTTTATTTTCTCAATTGTTTGACGGGCACTGTAAAAGTTATGTGCTAAAAGTGAGTAATTCTAACAGGTGAGAAGGCAGTCACATACTTGTATCCGAGATGTTCTACAAAATTTTCATGGGACATCGGCGCTAGGCCCTGCAAGTGAAGGAGTTACAAACACTTTGGAAAGGTTTCTTCTTCTCGCTGGTGTATCAAATGTAAATGCTAATGAAGGGCCCAAAGGGGCTCAGGAAGTCTTATATATTTTGGATGCTTTGAAAGAATGTCTACCTCTTATGTCGTCGAAGTATATTACTTCCATCCTCAAGTATTACAAAACCCTCCTTGACCTGCGCCAATCTGTTGTCACAAGGCGAATAACTGATAGTTTGAACTTAATTTGTATACATCAAACGTTGGATGTTTCATCTGAAACGCTACTTGACCTCTTACGCTCTATAGCGCTCTCTGCTCCTGCAAATGCAACATCTGCTGATAACATGACTTTCACTGCCCGATTGTTGGATATTGGGATGAGAAAAGTCTATACACTGAATAGGCAAATTTGTGTGGTTAAGCTTCCTATCATTTTCAGCACTCTCAAAGGTTAGATACCACATCTCTTATTTCTGATATCTTTTTTTTATTTTTCATATGACTAACTGGTTTCTCACTTTGTGTTTACTAGATATTTTGGCATCCAAGCATGAAGAGCCTGTTTTTGCAGCCACAGAGGCGCTCAAAAGTTTGATAAATAATTGCATTGATGAAAGATTGATTAAGCAAGGAGTGGATCAGATTAAAATTAACATGAATGTTGAGGGTAGAAAGTCTGGACCTACCGTCATAGAAAAAGTGTGTGCAACAGTAGAGAGCCTACTTGATTACCATTACAGTGCGGTCTGGGACATGGTATTTAAAGTTGTTTCAGTAATGTTTGACAAACTAGGTAATCCCATCTCTTGCTTGGATACTGTTGTTCTAGTTCAATTTATGTTTTTGGCTTCTCTTTAATATGGTTGAAATATGTTGACATCTTGAAATTTGGTAGTTCTCTGTGCAAGGCACTTCATATAGTTCTGGACTTATCAATATTTTTTCATCTCTTTGTTATTATCAGAGCATTTGTGCAAACTTTACGGTTTTAGGGAACACTCAATGTTGTTGTTGAAAGGCAGGTTGTAAGAAATGTGTGCTTGGCTATCTTAAATTAACAACATAGTTCGTATAGGTGTCAGTAACAGTTCTATCTTCCCTGTAACTGTAAGTGACTTGATTCCCCATCCCTATTACCACCTTCGATATAGTCCTGTAACTCGATTTCCTGTCTTTAGTTACCAACTTTTAATACAGTCCTGGTCATGGCAAATGTGAAATTCACATCCTAGTAGTCTGAAGCTATAGATAAGATAATATAAATTGAGAGGTTCAGCCTGTAGACATTTGAATCTTTAGTCCCCTTCCATTTACACTCCCTTGTAGATAACATATAATTCAGCATTTACATAGCTGTATTGCTGCAAAATCCTATGTGCTACTTTAATTCCTTAGTCTATCTATTTTCTGCTTTTCTTTTTGCATGTATTACCTTTTAGCTTATGAGGTAAGGGTTATGACTTTCAGGGATCCATTCTTCATATTTTATGAGGGGAACTCTTACAAACTTGGCAGATATGCAGAGACTGCCTGATGAAGATTTCCCTTACAAGAAACAGGTAGTTTCATTTTTAAAATTTTTGAATCATTATATTAATAGCATGCTGTTGGTGTTTTTAAGGCATACCTTTTTACTAAATGATTACGCGGAACCACTCCCTTTGATTTATTGTCATCCTTAACACTCCATGGCTTTATATCTCTGATGTGTTGTTCATTGATTTGGTAATCAATAAACAGTTTTGGAGTTTGAAGGCCCTTGAATGCTAAGGTTGTCTAATATACCCATTGCATGTCCATATCTATCATGAAATAAACCAACAGAATGCAACATTGTGGTCTCACATACCGCGAACCTAGAATTGCTTCAATGTTCAAAAGTTTTTCTTCTTTAAACGCTGATGATTGTTAGCAACACTGAAACTTCATGGACCAAAAGTGTTAGAGAAGTAACTTACGTATATCAACAATTTTATCCATTAGTCTGTATTCTTATCATGGTTGTGCATTTGTTCATCACTTATCTGGTACTAGCACAGTTTGCTCTCAAATACTTTCTTATGAGATGAAGTATTATCTTGAGCTAGTTCGGATTTATATGGTTCCACTGGACATACACCATTAATGATTTGATGTATGCTGCAGTTTACTGCTTATTCTTTTGTACATTCATTTTTTTCGTAATGTACTTATCTTACACTACTGCGATATTTGTGAATTAGAAATACTTTATCTTAAGCAGCATCCTCTGTTGCCGTTGTTAATGTGTATTTATTCTTCGCTGGCAACTTATAGTTTTCCCTGCTTTTTCTTTTTGACTGATATGAGGTCTATTTGTTGGTTTTCAGTTGCATGAATGCCTTGGATCTGCCCTTGGTGCAATGGGACCTGAGACATTTTTGAGAATCCTTCCTTTAAATTTGGATGCTGATGAGTTAGCTGAGGTTAATGTGTGGCTCTTTCCTATTTTGAAGAAGTATACTGTTGGTGCCCATTTAAGCTTCTACACACAATCAATTTTGAATGAGATTGGTCAGATGAAGAAGAAATCCCAGAAGGTATGAATTTTGGAAATTAATATGTTAATACAAGGTTGGGAGGGATGTGCAGTCAATTGTGGAAATTAACACTAATGATGCTGTCTCAAATTCTTGATCACTGCAGCTGGAATCAGGGGGACGGATTGTTGCGGCAAGGAGTGTTGATGCCATTGTATACTCTTTATGGTCCTTATTACCCTCCTTTTGCAACTATCCTTCAGATACTGCAAATGATTTCACAGATCTTGGGAAAGCTTTATGTTTGGCCCTCCTTGAAGAATGTGAAGTTCGTGGAATTATATGTTCTGCTCTGGATATTCTTATTCAACAAAATAAGAGAATTGTGGAAGAAAAGGAGGATCCATCTGATATTGAAATTACTATCGCAAAACAGCGAGCTATGGCTCGATATACCCCACAAGTTGCTACAGATAACTTGAATGCGCTAAGAGAATGTTCCCGTGAATTGTTGACAGTCTTATCGGGGATCCTGCTCGAATCCTCAAAAGATGAAGGTGGTTGTTTGCAGGTACTTCTGCGACCATACATAAATTTGTGATTGCCTGTTGGACTGAACCTGGTTTTGTAGCTCGGTGTGGATATGTTAGTCATATATGGTTGTTTCCTCTTAGAGAAGTACTTTACTTTTGATGAAACTTTATCAGGTAGTTTTGGTGGCAGACTAATATATTTACATCTTTGCAGTATACAATCAATCAAATTGCTTCAATAGCTGATAAAGAGGTAGTCACAAGAATATTCTTGAGGACAATGCGTAAACTTTTGGATGTTACAAGAAGGGCTTCAGATGTTGATAATTCAAAAAGCTCCAACTCAATGAGGATTGATAACTCATCAAATGAGAATACATTATCTCTTGAGAGGTTCGCCTTATATGGATTTTTACAATCTCAATCAGACAACTACTTTGTGAATGTCACTACTTTATTTGTTCTTGCACAATTTTCTATCATTCTTGTTATTGAAAGGCATTTAGAATCAAACTCCATTTTACAGGGGTCGGCTATTTGACTTGGCAATGTCTCTTTTGTCTGGCCTGGATGGGAAAGAAATTGGTGTTTTGTATACTGCAGTGAAGCCTGCTTTGCAAGTTAGTCAATTGCATATTACTAATAAGTGAACTTTTACCCTCCTGCTATGGTTAAAATTCACCCAGATGCTGTTGTGTTATTGATTTGCAGGATTTTGAAGGTTTAGTCCAAAAGAAGGCATACAAAGTTCTTTCAACTATTCTCCAGGTGAAATGGTTTCTGGTAGTAATGTTATTATTAATGGATTATATATTGAGTCTTGGCTGTAAAAGCGCCTCTCCATGAATGTTTGTTCATTTGAGAAATGTGTAAACAGAGCAAAACCTTGTGATATCAACTCATCTTAAATTTGTGGCAAGTAGGCACTATTTTTGTTGTATATTCTGTGTAAGTGTTGCTGAACATTTTGTCTATCTGATTTGTGATCAGAAATCTGATGAATTTCTTTCGTCTGCGCTCGAAGAACTACTCCAACTAATGATTGATGTGCTGCCGTCATGCCATTTCTCAGCCAAACGTCATAGGCTTGATTGTTTGTACTTTCTAATAGTCCATGTCTCCAAGGTGGATATTATTCTTCTCTTATCATTTTTGTGGTGATTGTCATGTGCTTGGTCTTCCTATCTTGACTGCTTATGCTTCTAGTTGCAGGAAGATTCTGAGCAGAGGAGGCGTGAAATCCTTAGTTCCTTTCTTACTGAAATAATACTTGCCCTGAAAGAGGTACTGTGCGCTTTGTGTAATTGTTTAAACTCTGTATTTGTATTTTCTCTGCTGTATTGTTTTCACGTATGGCTGGATTTGCTAATGAATCTGTTTATTTCATTTTGTAATTATTAATAACTTGCTGTTTTCCAATATTGCTTAATCTATTCCATCCTTTGCACCACCACATTAACTCCCCTCTCCAAACAAAAGAAGTAAAAAACAAACAAATGTTGAAATGATATTGTCCTGTAGTGTTATGGATTGCAAAGGCATGATGTAGATAGTTTTATCATCACAATCTCAAATGTTTAGTCCTTGTATGAAGTTGGCTGCTAAATATTAAAAAAGATTATCTTTTCTAATGGCTTTTGAAGATGTTTTATGTAATATAAAACAATTGATCTCACGTGGCCTCTTTTATGAGTCTTTTACAGGCAAACAAAAAGACAAGAAATAGAGCCTATGAAATTCTTGTGCAAATTGGTCATGCATGTGGAGATGAAGAGACTGGTGGGAAAAGGGAAAACTTGTATCAATTTTTTAGCATGGTATGAACCTGTTCCATTTCTTATTGAGTATGTGTGTGATACTGCAACTTATATTCCTGTTTTTAATACTATTAATTAGAAGTTATAGCAAATTATGGTGGCCATGAAATGCCTTTTGCTTGTCCCTTTGTTCCCTACTTCCCCTGTCAAGATTAAATGGTCCAAAATCAAATTTAGTTATAAAAGTAAATCAACTTCTTTTATTGCAGGTGGCAGGGGGCTTGGCTGGAGAAACTCCCCATATGGTTAGTGCTGCTATGAAAGGCTTAGCTCGTTTGGCGTACGAGTTTTCAGACCTTATTTCAACTGCATACAAGTTACTTCCATCCACATTTCTTCTTCTCCGGAGAAAGAATCGGGAGATTATTAAAGTTTGTTGTCTTTCTTTCTGAGATTTGTACTTTTGTTTGAATAGATTTCTATGTCTATCAAAGTCCATGTGTTATTTTAAATTTTGTTTACTATTATCTGCTAAGTCAAGTTCGTGTGTTTGCAGGCTAACTTAGGTTTGTTGAAAGTGTTGGTAGCCAAATCACAGGCCGAAGGACTGCAGATGCATTTAGGGAGCTTGGTGGAAGGGTTGCTGAAGTGGCAAGATGACACGAAAAACCACTTTAAAGCCAAGGTATTAGGTTATTTCCTAATTTTAAGTCAATTCTTGCTATCATTTGAATCAGGTGTTCTAGACGCGTGGTCTATTTTGTTATTGCAGCCTATGCTCCAACCGTATTCCCAAGTACCAAGCTTATATAATCTTCTTAATGCAAGTTTTGGTGTGGCTGAGAAACTTTATTGACTTGAACTTATAAATTGGCTTATTTTTTGTTCAACTTCTCTTTTACTGTTATCTTCCTGGAATGCTTCTTATTATGTTATAGTTTATGGAGAGGTGCACTGTCGGGATTACAGGTGATGATTTCTCGATTGAACACATGATTGATTGTGCGAGATCCCATTTGATGTAGAGAAATAACTAAGGCAGACTGGTTTCAACAAATTAGTGTAGAATTTGATTGACTGTTGAATGTATTTTGGAGCTGTGGAATTGTGTCAGCTTGTGTACTGCATCAAGATTGTTGCAGCATTTGTAACAGTCGAGTGCAGTCTACATGTGTTTCCTCTAGATTCTGCTGAAATATTGTATCATCTGAAGAAACTGAATCTTTTCAGGTTAAGCATCTCCTGGAAATGCTCGTGGGAAAATGTGGTCTTGATGCTGTCAAGGCCGTGATGCCAGAAGAACATATGAAGCTTCTTACTAATATTAGAAAGGTTACTTTATAATTTGTAATCTCTCTCTCTCTCTCTCTCTCTTTTAATGCGAGTCATTTCGAAACAGCCTCTCTACTAGTTAGGAGTAAGGTTGCGTACTACTGGACCTCCTCAGATTTTACATATTAGCGAGATCCCTAGTTGTTGTTGTTGTACTTTATTATGTGAACATGCAAGTTCATTCTGGATAATGCTTCTTGTTTATATTTCTGAAGCATCTTAATTTGCTGTGTCACTGGTAACTTAGATAAATGCGCGTAAAGAGAAAAGGCATGGGTCCAAGTCCGAGGGAGCAAGATCTTATCTGTCCAGAGCGACAACATCCAGGTCTTACTTCTTTCTTGTCAAGATACTTTTGTTCAAACTCTGGAAATAAGTGCTTCTGAATTGATGATCTTGCACCATTAAACAACTACAATTTATTGGTTTCGTGAAGTAATGGAGTGTGAGCTTGGTCCTATCATTTAATTCATGTTCTTTTCAGGTTAAGTCGATGGAATCATACAAAAATATTCTCTGATTTTGGAGATGAAGATACCGCAGCCAGCAGTGATGAGTACATGGAGACGAACTCTGGTCGGCATAGCAAGGCTTCCTCACAACTCAAATCTAACACGGGTTCATTGAGGTAAATGTGTAATTGGATTTAGTTGTTTGGCATTAGCAGTATTCAGCTGGGTGTTTTGGAGTAATTTAATCAGTTGTATAGAACTCTTTCCAGGGCAAAGAGAAGGCAAAGATCAGATAAAAGCTTGCCAGAAGACTTGTTTGATCAATTGGAAAATGATCCACTTGACTTACTTGATCAGCGCAAGACAAGATCGGCTCTTCATTCGTCTGAGCATCTCAAGAGGAAACAAGAATCAGATGATGAACTGGAGATAGATTCTGAGGGCCGGCTGATTATACAAGAGGGAGGAAAACCAAAGAAGAAGAGAACCTCTGATGCTGAAACTGATGCAAGGAGTGAAACAGGCAGCTATATGTCTGCGAAATCGGCGAAAAAAGTGCACAAGCGCCAGAAAACCTCAGACTCTGGCTGGGCTTACACTGGCAAGGAATATGCCAGCAAGAAGGCTGGTGGAGATCTAAAGAGAAAGGACAAACTTGAACCATATGCATATTGGCCGCTGGATAGAAAGATGATAAGCCGAAGGCCGGAACAGCAGGTAGTAGCAAGGAAAGGTATTGCAAGTGTGGTAAGGATGACAAAGAAACTTGAAGGCAGGAGTGCTTCAGCAGCTCTTTCTATGAAGCTGCTGAAAGTTTCAATGGGTAAAAAGAAAGGCCACAAGAGAAAAAGCAATTGAGAAGCCAGTTACATTTTGTTCTTTTCCCTGAAGGTCTTCTAAGGTTTTTTCTGTTAATGAGTTGGTCTGGAATTTTAAGATTTGTTAGGTTGAGGGATGTAGGTTGTACCTTTGTGTATATCGTAATATTATGCATAGGAGCAAGCCCATGTTGTAATATGGGGCTTTTTTATGAACATGTTTCCGGTTGATTCATTTCTAATTTATAAATGAATGATAGACTTGAATTGGAACCTATAAAGGATTCTTGTGTCAATAAAGAGTGTTTAAAGCTGTCAACTCCAGTCACAAATTTAAAAGCTATGTTTGGAATGTACCTATTTAGCAATTGATGGAGGGTTGGCGCGGTATACGTCTGCTTTTCTCATTTGTTCTTTGTTCCACTTGTGATCCACCAGGCTCAGGTTTGGGTCCTGTGAAATGAAACAGACCTAAATTTACACCGGTGTCTGTAACCCTCCTCTCAAGCCCGTCGTATAACTGAGCCTTAAGCGATCTGAGAGACGTAATGAAAAGTTCCATATTTTATTACTCTTTTCAAGTTCCATATTTTATGGTACACATCGTAATGACTCTTTTAACTACTGAAAACCGGAGATGTACAACGCTAACTCCGCAGGAAGATCGTCTGATATGAATATATGCTTGCCAGTAGTTTAATTCAAAACACTTGAAATCTAGCCGCCAACAACTTGTCAACTCACGGAAACACTTGGATTGTCTTTCGTCTGCTAAAACTATACAGGGGCATGGTGTGAAGCTTAAAAGTTAAAGACTTGCCTGAAAAGATTAATCGTAAAATAAAGAGAAAGGCATGAGCATGGACCACAATATACGTTGCTGTAAATAAGCCATTTGCGACTTACAATAAGTTTATTCGTCAGGCTACTCGTATATAGAACATAAGTTGTACAAAAAGGCAGTAAAGAAAAAAGGGGGCAAGTCGGTGTAAATTCCATGGTCCTCAAAAGTAGATGATGCTCCACTTCGATTATTTTCCTCCTCCAAAGAACCATTTTAACCATTGCACTTTAGATCGCTATCCCAGAAGCTAAATCTAACATGTCAAGGTTTTAAACGTACATGATAGTAACTGGATACAACAAAGACTCCAGGGCGATCTGCAGAAAATAACCAAACTGTAAGTCGTCAAGTACAAAATAACATTCATGCAATTTGGAAAGGTACTGATGCAGTTAAACTCAAATCGTGATTGGTCTTAAACCAAAGATAATGACACTCCCATTAAAAAAACATAGCTAAGGCCACGAGAACAAATTACGTTTTCTAAGATCTTCAGGACAAATTCCAGCGAAGTTGAAGCAGACCTATTTCACTTGTATGGCGCAAAAATAATTGAGGAGTTGTGGCCTCCAAATCCAAATGAATTAGACAAGGCAGCCCTGATATCCAGCCTCTCTTTCTTTGGGCCCACTAGCACATTGGGATCCTGAATCGATGTGTATAACTTAGAAAATTTATGAAACTAACGTCTTCTGTTTACGACTATAAAAAGTCAGCCATGCCATGAGGCATCATAGATCACAAGGAATAGAAGGCAACATACCATGCCTTCATCTGGATTATCGAGGTTGATATTTGGATGAACCCAACCAGACCGTATTGCCTGTAAGTAACAACACAAAACTACATAACTGAACACAAAGCATAGTGCAACTAGAGCTAAACAATTTGTTTTGTGTAGTAATAATGCAACTAGAGCTGCAAATTCGCTACCTGTATTACTCCAATAGCTTCCACGGCACCAGCCGCTCCTAGTAGATGGCCAATCATAGATTTAGTAGAGTTAATCCTTAGCTGAGGAAGTGGGGAACTTGATTAGTAAACTCAGGAAACTTATGTATACAACCATAATCCATCATACTTACATCAGGATTCTGACCAAAGCAATGCATAAGAGCTTGAAACTCCTTTAAATCTCCAGCTGGTGTGGACGTGGCATGAGCATTTATGTAATTTATGTCCTCCTTACACAAAGCAGATTGAGCCAATGCCTTTTCTATACATAGAATGACACCAAACCCTATTTTGTGTGGGACAATTGGAAGATAGGTGAGTTCGTAATTCTAAACAAAGTTGAGAGGCTCATACCGGACAACAAACTCCAATGACAATAATTCGTTTGCTTGACATGATAGACAATGTTATTCAGAGTTAGGTCTGAAGCATTATAATGTTACTATAACAAATATAAGAGTTTGTCGAAACAGTACATATTGAACTAAAGAAAAGATACTTTACTGTAGGGAAAGAAATATGATTACAGTTATCGTCATAGATGCATGATAGTGGAAGAATGGTGAGCTATCAATTTGTTGCACTAAAATCTGACACTAAAGCACTTTATTGGCCAATCAACTAAAATATGCGGCAAGATTCCAGCATGTCAAATTAAGCCATTAGCATTTTTTTAACTTTGGGATCTCTTCCTTGCTATTATCGAGCCGTAGATCCAGAAAGAATCCAAATTGCTGCCTAAATGACACAATATAACTACAAAGGAACAGGCCAAGCAAGCCGATCGCATTTCAGCTGATATTTATATATTTTAAGGCTACAGTTATATGGTAGGCCAGTTTTCACTGAATAAGCTATGCTTAGCATGCTAGAATGGAACTCAATTTTTTAATGTCCAATTAATCCTAAAAAAATTTAAAGGCTTATGCCATCTGTATCCAACCAAGTACTCCTTTTTTGGATGGATACTTCCCAAATAACTTAAATGAGCGTTATAATCCCGTGAATTTATGAAAGGAACCACAGGAAGCAAAGTGCTAACTTTTCCAATTAGCTAAAAGTTCATGTTGAGATTCTCATGCCAATAATTATGCCTAGGATTGGAAGAACTCTGAAATGGAGCATTACCATCAGGACGCGGCTCAGTCATGTGATAAGCATCACAAGTAAAGCTTCCTCCAAGAAATTCTGCATAGATATTCGCACTTCTTGCCTTCAAATAGCCAAACAACTATACGTTAATTACTAGAGGAATAATTTTGTCGTTAAAGTTCACAATTTGGAATTGGTTTGTTTAACCATAGAGCAAAGAATAGAAAAACTGCATAAGATGCCAGAGGTGCAAGTGATCTAAATATGGATAGCCTAACAGCTATTTGTAGAAGGTCACGAATATAAATGACTGAGCCATATTTCACAGAGGTCGCAAGTGCTGCAAGCAGGAAGGAACTAAAGACTAAAACCATGTATAATATACCTTGGCATGTTCTAATTCTTCTAAAAGAAGAACACCAGCTCCTTCACCCATAACAAATCCATCCCGACTCTGTTTGTCACCAAAGGAAACACTAGAGTTAATAACCTCAGTAAGAGTCATATAAAGCTTGCAGTTTTGTAATCAGTAACTTACACAATTAAACCAAAAGTGTTATCGTAAAAACTGCAAGACTTCAAAATAAAAAGCACAGAAATCAATAATTTTTTTTGCTATCATAAGAATTCATGTTAAAAAGAAAGAATAATACTTAGTTGTCAAATGCTAAAATCATCTTCAACAGTGTGCATTGATATTCTGATTGAAGGACCCATATTTAGAAAAACATTCATTGACAGACTATGTTAATTCTTATGTTTCTCAGCAATGTTCTCAAGATTCATCAAATAAATGGGGAGGGGAGAGATGAATCATGGATGATATTTGATTAATTACCATATCCCAAGGTCTTGAAGCTTTGGTAGGTTCATCATTCTTCTCAGAAAGTGCTCTACATGCTACAAAACCTCCCAACCCTGGCCCAATTGAACAAATAACAACTTATTTCAGTACTAGGAAGAACAATTTGGAGAACAGAAATGAAAAAGCGGTATACCAATAGGTATAATTGCTGCATCTGAGCCCCCACAAAGCATAACATTCTGCAAATTCATAGGAATACTTGTTAAGAAGTAAAACAGAATGCATTCACAAAGTAAGTTCATTCATATTTCATCAATGAACATGCATCAGTTGCAAAACACTCACAGCTTCGCCTCTAAAGATGTGGTTTGCTGCACTCAATATGCAGAAGTTTCCAGTGGCACAGGCAGTAGAAATTGAATAGTTGGGCCCCATCCAACCCTATAATTTTGCATGATCACATTTTAGGTCCTTATCAAAAAGATGACATGAATATGTCTATATCAAAAGTTACCGTTACCAGATCCATCGCAAGCATGGCAGAACCCATATTTGTAGTTGCAAAAGGTACACAAAAAGGGTTCATCTTCCTGTACGAGATCCTTAGAGCCTCAATTGAATCAGAGAATACCTATAAAATCACAAAGAAGAGGAACTATTTAAAAACTACATCATTGCATGCAAGTCTTTGAACCCTCATGCATGGTTGATTGAACACTGTGAACAGTATTGCAGAGCAAGAATGATGAATAATCTCCAAACAATTGACAATGGTTGCCAAAGTACCATACATTGGTGGATAGTGTCTGACAAAGGAGGTGACATACAATATAGTGCCATATCAATTGTTTAGAGCAGATTGGTAGTGACATGATAATAGCAAATATCACAAATATAGAAGTGATTTTTCCATGAGAATAAGTAGGCAGGCTCGCACATGGAATAGTAGTTATTCGTTTGTGTAGGATTCCAACTGAAACTTTTAGTAGTATAACTAGAAATTCCTATTTTATTTGTTACTGACTCGACCACAGACCAATTCCACTTTTATTGGGAAGTATTAAACACACCCATAATTCTAAGTTTCAAGGTACTCCTACCAAGAGACATTTCAAATCCAGGACATCCCAATTTGATTAAATGGAATTTACTAAGAATCAATCTGCTGGTGTCTGGTGATATTATCTTATAGCACATATAGACAGCAGATGATGTTACAAAATATGGAGATTATTCGACAAAGTTTGTTGTCAGAATAACATCAGAATCTTTGAACAAACATCTACTACTCATTATCAAATGTGTCAAAGACAAGGAGCTTATAGTTACCTTCATGCCACCCATTGCCGAGCCAATTAATACTCCACATTTTGTTTTATCCAAATCATTCATCACATCTTCTGTAATTCCACCATCCACCAAGGCTTTTTTGCCTGCAGTTAGCATGTAAAGCATGAATTTATCCATCCTCTTTGACAATTTTGGTGCAACCAATCCATCAGTTGAAAAATCCTTGACTTCTCCAGCTATTCTCTGGAAAAGTGAAGCCCCAAGCCAAAAAGAGAAAAGGGGAAAACAAAAGGTTATCGTAAGATAAAATTTTCATCACAAAACAAGAGAGAATTGTCTCAGAAAATTTACAGTTGGAAATTGAGAACAGTCAAACGACTCTATCTGACTTATGCCGCTGACCCCTTCAAGCAGATTATTGTAAAATTTATCTACATCATTGCCAAGGGGCGAGACAACACCCATTCCAGTCACCACCACTCGCCTATGTTTAGTAGCAGGCTTCTTCTTAGTCACAACTTCTTTAGCTGGTTGCACTGCTACAGCCATGGCTTCCCCTGCAAGTTTACATAAGTTCCACTCCAAATGGTTAGACATTGATTGTGAAGCAAACGTAGAATGGCAATGATTTATGTACCCATATACTTATTCCAACACTAAGCAAACCTGGCGTACATATTGTTTAAAGATTAAGCACAAGAATTCCATAGTACAAAGGCATAATGAGCTAGTTGTGATCGTGGAGATCGTACACTAACTTCTGCTATAGTTTGCAAGTCACAATTTCAACCATATTGATCATTTACAGTACTACAGAAGTTGGGCATTGGAAAACAGTAACTATATATCTCTGAAATTCGACATCAACAACAGAGGAAAAATAAATGAAAGTTATACAGTATCTGCAAATACTATCGTAATTTGGGAACTCCAACTAAGAATGGACTACGAGATAAAATTAAAATAGAAAAACAGAAAGTAGGTGGAAAATCACAGCATAAGATGTAACGCCAACACAAAATCAAGTTCAAGAAGCACAAAACCAAGCATATTCACTTCGAGGATATTAAAAATTCATATAAATAATAAAGAATAAGTCCTAAGCTGGCAAGGACTAATCCAAACAAAGTATTAGAGACAAACAACATTAACTGAAATCCGAAAATAAAAACAAGAAAACTAATTTTAAAAAAAGAAGAGGAGGAGGAGGAGGAGTAAGTATGAGGAAGCAGAAGAGAAGAAAGCATGAAAAGAATACCAGAAGCTGAAGAGCGATTAAGGCGTCTCTGCTTGCGATTGAGATTTGTGGATGGACAGAAGAGGCCATTGGAGGCGTAGTAGTGACTACAAGGCTCAAAAGCCAAACATGAGCTCATTAAACCTTGAAAGCTCGATCCGCTGAAGCAAGACACGAAGCGTCCAGAGAGACCTCCGTCGCTGCCGCCGCCGACGTTAAAAGTCGAAATGGTGCAGGAGTTGCATTTAGCGAGGAGAGACCTTCTCCGGCGGCTGAGGGAAGGCGAAGAGTCACCAGAATGTCCCTGGGCGCAAGTGACGGACATGCACGCGGCCACCAGCCACGTGCACAGGGGAGATGAAACTGATGCTAGCCCCGCCATTTAACACTCGATAGAAAGAACCGAACACTAACAACTAACAACTAACAACTAACAACACTATAAGCCAAGCGCTCAAAAGAAGAATCAAAGGGAAAGAGGGAAAAGGCAAGAAGAAAAATAGGGAAGCAGTTGCATTGGATCTATGAGTGTATCTAGTTGTGTGACACGCAGAGTTTGTGTGTTGAGGAGTTGGGGGGGGGGGGACCTCTTTTTGAAGATGCCAAGTATTTGACTCTTGCTGGGAAAACGAGTGCCTGCCAAGCGCTCTCTCTCTCTCTCTCTTTCTTCGTAGCGTTTAAGAGGGAGAGTGGGGTGGAGGTTCTAACTGCTAATGGAGGAAGAAAGCCAATAGATAAGCCTAATACTTAATGGAAAGTGGGGATTTAATTTTGCTTTATTTCATGTTTTATAAAGTAATTTATAAACTCCAAAATGACTTTTGTGGCCTTTTTTTTATTACATTTACGTAAGCACCCCTATCTTTTCCAAAATTTTAAATTAATTATTTTTTAGAGACAGTAAATTAATTTTTTAAATATTTCCATTAAATATTATATTATTACAATTAATAAACTAAGTGAAATATTATTAATCGTGATAACATACTGCAGTCCGCAGGGATTAATGGAAGAGAGGCACAGTGACGATTGCCACGTGTCTTCTTTGTATCTTGGTCGTCCTGGATCGTATCGGCATCGCACGTGAGTAGAGGCCGTTGGATTAATAATTCAGGTTTTTAAAATTAACCATTATCAGAAACTACTCGTCGTTTCGTCCGTTCAACGAACATGTCCAACTGAAAATCTTGCAAGTTGAAAGACAAACAGACTAATTTAATCAATGTATATTTCTATTTCTTTTTTCCTTCTTTTTTTGACTAAAAACTTGGGCCGTACACGTTTCAAGCAATGAAGTGGACAAACCACCGAATCTTACGACTTTAAGCTGCAGTTTTCTTTTAAAATGCGATTAAATATTTTTCTATTTAAGTATTAGCTTTCTTTATATAATATTTATATAAATAATAGCTTGTTTCGCAATATTGTTAGTTGATTCTATTAATTATTAATTACTAGGTGATTATATCAATTAATTTAACCAATAAATTGTATTAACTGTTTGTTAAAAATATTTAATAAAATTAACTGTTTAGTATTAGATATTTATGTCATTATTTAAAAGATATTATTGTATAAAAATAAAAATTTATAAATAATTAAAATATATTAGGACAGGGCATAGTAAGCATTGTTTTGTCCACGCACGACATGTAAAATGGTCAACTCATACTTTTGTCGTGACGAAGTGATTGTGTTCGTAATGCCAACAAATTAGTGGAGTGCGAAGGACAAGTAAAAATGCTCATGTTCATTTTAGTTTTATGCATATTTTATATATTTGTTCCTACTTTCAGGCCTTACACGTTTATTATGCAACTCTTAATCGTACCAGCAAGAAAGGCGTACTGAGTTATTGAATTCTCGTATCTATTACAGAAACTACAGTTAAATATGTGACCTATTGCTTTACATAATTATTAACAAACGTATTATACGCATTTCTTATAATTTGTGTATTGGTAAAAACTTCTTTATTATACGCATTTCTTTGTTTTGCAGGGTTACTTTTGCATTTTTTAGAAGAGTTCCAAATTAAAACATTAGTTTCTTGAGTTGTGAGATTTGTTGTGTGGAAATGAAAAGTTTGGGACGTATTATGATCCAAGTATAGCTATACAAGGAAAATCTGCAAGCAACTTTGAACACTTATTATTCAACTGATTCTTGGGAGGAAACTATAAGTTAGTTAGTGAAAGTGAGGATAGTAAATCAGCCAGATTGTAAAGCACTTAAGATAAGTTGGGCCACAATGGTGTACCAAGTTTGGAAAGAAATGAATTATAGGATTTTCAGACAACAAAGTAGAAGTGCAGAGCAGATTCTTTAAGAAGTGACGCTTCAAACCCTACTCAACCTGCTAGCGAGAGGAATTACGAATAACTGAGCTACTAGTATGAGGAGGAGATGAGCATTGGACTAGGCTAACCACTAGGAGTCTAGGACCTTATGACCATGTAATCTAGTTCTTTTGTATTATACTAGTAAAGTTGTATACTTGATTGTGTAAATAACTGTTTATTAATGAAACGTATTAATTTTTTTAAAAAACATTGAAAATAGAAATTGTCTTTATTTCTTATTTACGTTCAAATTTAATTTAAGATAAAAACTGTTAAATGAAAATTATTTAGTTTATTTTGGTTATAAATTTTGATTAATTCATGAAAATAAATGAAATTTTAATAACAAAAATTATTAAGAAATTTTGAATCAATAAGGAGAAAATTAAACTGAACAGTTAATGGATAATTAAATCGGTATAATGGAATTGATTTTTAAATTATTATTATTTAGAAGAACAAAGCTAAATAATAAATACCCTATTTGGAATATAGGCCCAGGGTTCAGAAATAGCTTGAATAGCAAGAAAGTGTGTTTTGGTAAGCCAAAAGTGGAAAGCCAATTATACAGTGACCCAGTTCTGAGACAAGCCATTGATATCTGTAGTCAAAACTGGTAAGCCAAAACTCTGGTTTTTCTAACCAAAAGTCGCGAGTTTCTTACTTCACCACAAAAGCAGAGTAGTCCCCTGTAACATCCAACTGCCGAAAACACGATACGACAATAACATCGTACGAGAAGGACATGCAACTACCAAGGTACCGGCCCAGCCCTTTTGCTCAAGGACCTATTTCAGCGCTCTCCATAGTAGTCCATTCACCAACAACGATGTACTAGGAGGACCATTTGTCGTATCAGAGAACCAGTGTTCTTATGATGTCACATTTCTTCTAGTCTAAGCAAGGCAGGTTTGCGCAACCAACTCGCACAAAATTTCAGTGAAGAGTAAGTAGATCGTTGCTGCTAAACGTTGGATACAAGGTTGACTAGCCTCCGTCCGTTGAAGTACTCGCATCTCACGTTAGATGTGTCAGATGATTTACATTTGTTCTTCAAGCAACTAGCAAGAAAGTCTATAAAAATGTTCTTCACGCGTTCAACGTTGAAAGAAAAATGACAGTAAGTGCTTTCCATGTTTAGTCCATGTCTTGTTTTTAATTCTGAAACATCGCCAACAAGTTTTTAATACTGAAAATGCCCCCGTGGATAAGAGGATCCGTTAATGATTGCAGCGAATAGGGATGACAATTAGTAAATCAAATCTTCAGTTTCAGTTACTCTATTTCAACTTTACGAGGTGGAAGAAGAAACGATAGATACGTAAAAAATTCATATAATAAATAACCTGGCAGATTTAATGATAAAAGTAATCAATAGTGACAAATTTATATGGTATCGATTCTCATGTGGCCTGACAAAAATGTAAGCAACATAAAACAACAAGTTAGAAAAGAATGGCGTGAAAATATGTTTAATTATCAATTAAATCTTCAAGTAAGAGAATCGTGAAGAAATTCATAACAAGCAGAAAAAGAGAGACGTGAGGTGAGCGAGAAAAGAAAGAGAAAAAAAATATTATGTGTATTTTTTGTCTAATTTTCCTTATAATTCTTCGGTTTTTCCCAGTAGTAAACTCCTTTTATTCTTGTCCGTGATTTTTACTTTAATTTAGGAGTTTTCGACGTAAAATCTATGTGTTCATTAATATTCTTTCAGTCCTATTTAGCTGCGTATTAAATCTCATCCATATATTATGTGGGGCCCACATAAATGTGTGTATAGATTTAATAAAACATGAAAGGAACACCATAACCGAAATAGGAGACCTGATCCCTGACAATTGATCAATTAGACTATCCCTAATTTCAATCCAATTAGGTTAGAACACTTTAAAATTCAAATGACTGAGGGTAAAATAATATAATTACCAAAATTAACAAAATAATTGTATTTTAATCAATTAATTCTTTAAATTTTTAATAAAACAATACCATTTTATAAAGTTTTAATTAAAAAAACATCTTTTTATCAAAATTAATTTAAGCCATTTGAAATAATCGAACCAACTTTTTCATATTTGATTTCAATATAGATTCAATCAATTTGATTTTGACTCATTGACTTCAAATTAAAATTTACCAAATTACTACTACAACATCAACAATACTCCTTAGAAATTTCATTTAAGACGCAAGATTTAAAAAAATCCAATAAAACATAACTTTACCATTAACTAGTAGAGAGATTGTTTCCAAAAATTTTACCAAATTACTATTTCTTATTTAAAAAAATACTCAATATGCTGAAAATAATATTCACAATCCAATTTTGATTTGATCAATTTCGACAATAAAATTTGATCAAAATTGGTTTGATGTTTTTTTTCCAAACTCAACCAATAAAAAATCAATCCAACTCAAGACTCAAAATCAATGAGTTTGATAATTTTTTTCAAACTCAACCAATTATGAAAAATCAGTCCAATTCAGTCTCAAAATCAATAAACTAAATTATAATAGACTCAAGCTGAAACTCCGATTTGGCCTGACCTACGTGAGAACATTATAAGTTAAAACCCATACCCTAACCGAATGAACGATGGCTGGGGACAGTTGACGTCTCAAACTCTTTCAGTTAGTTGATACAGATCAACCAGGGAAACACAAAAGTACATAAGAAAGCAATCATTGAACAAAAAAATACCAAGAGTTGCTTTAAAGTAACATTGCAATAAATGAAAAGCGGACTAATACATTCACCACTCAACCAAAAGGAAAGAGAGGGAGAGGGTGATGAAGTACAACAATGGCCATCAACTGTTCACTACACTGAATAAAACTATCTGTTCTCCCCATAATCAATACGGAAGACACCATGATTTTATGCTCACTTCAACTTGACTCTTTGACGACTCTCATTCTCGGAATGTCAACTCAATTCATGTAGTAAAAGTACTCAGCATTGGTGTGACAGAATGTAGTTACAAAATAACATCCTCTCACAATTCTCTACTGCAAAATATATCCAAGAAATTGGCCAAATATATATATATATATATATATATATCCAAGATAAGCTTGAGCATCCACAAAAGAGTGCAATGAAATATCATGGATGAATCAAATATTCTTTCTTATAAAAAACATCCGATATGATCAAACACTCTTTTCCACGAAGATTTATCTAATACATGTAAGAAATTTTGTATGTCAGAGCACATTTTCTCAAGGTTTTGATACGCTTGATATAACATCTCAATCTAATCCTATCGTTCTCAAGTTCACTATCTAAGCACTTGCCACCTTCAATTGCTAAAGCACCTGTGTTCTTTGGACCATCAAGCTTTTAGAAATGTCCATATAATCCGATTACCGAGCATACCTTTCCTACCAGGTGCACTTCATGTTGTTAGTTAATTTTGATGACAAAAACATATCATCACTTCAAATTAAAAGGTGTCAGGCACGAAAGAAAATTTTAAAAGGTGTCCAACAAAAAGACAACAGAAGCTAGAAGTTTGACATATTGATTGAAATACTAGTCTACCAACCTCAATTGATAGATTCCGATATTTGAGAACGTTTCTCCTCAATCAAAGTTTGAACCCTCTGCAATATGTCACCAGGAGTATATATGATGAAACATCAAAAACCCAGATGGGAAGTATCGAGAATCTTGTCTTTAGTTTACCTTCACAGAACTACCAACTTCCTCTAGCTTCTGAAGTAACAAGTCTCCAGTATTTGAGAAGGAATCATGCCTCAAAGATTTTGAAGGAGAAATCTGCAATAACACATGGAAAAAGAAAATTTAGAAAAAAAATAAAAGATGGGGGGAAATTATCATAGTGGCAATTTATCACCTAGGTTGATAAGTTAAACATTCAACTAAAGTCATGCCACCATGGCAAGCATGACTTCAAAAAGTTCTGCATTCTGCATATTTATTGGAGGCGTAAGCCTGGGAATCAAATATCTAACCAGTAAAATAATTAGTTTACAGAGTACAGTGCACACCAAAGAAGCCGCTGGATTTAATCTCAGATTAGGAATGTCCTCAATTGTGGATAATTGTTTAGAGCTAGCCTCATTTTTCATGTAAGACAACCTTGTCAAAACAGCCTGAAACAAAACCAAAGGGAAAAATACGTTGACTTTCTCTTTTCAAATTCATAGCTGAATAGTCATTTAATAAGAAAATATGTGCACCTTCCTGAAAGCATTTGGATTCCCAATGCCTTGGATTTGAACGTCATCGCTTGGTGGCCTCCTTACACCGGCACTCTCAATTCGTAAAGAGTACACACCAAAATGAGATTGCAAGTATCCTGACAAATATGCAGACAGGCTTCTTAAACATTGTGAAGACTCAAACAACATTTAAAGCCATGAAAAAAGGTCCCTATCCTAAAAGGGATAAATGAAATACCCTATGCAACTGTCCTTACTTCAGTAGAAAGACAGGTAACAAACGTATTAATGTGCAATTACTTGTGAATGAAAGAACTATAGCAACCTACTTTTGCACCAGGTGATTCTAAGAAAAAAAAGGATGGATCCTCTACTCTCTTTCCTCACAAGGAAAAGAAACAGCAGAAAGTCAAATCCAAGTTTACAAGGTGGTAACATATTTTACAATGACAATCAAATGTTGCCAGCAATTCACCTTGTTCGATTACAACATCTGCAACTGAAGCCAATACGACATGTTTCTCTTTCTTTAATACCCCAAAACATGGAAATGCCACTGGTCTCGTAACCTGCACGAAAGAATCCCAAGTTGTTAGTCTATGCATTAAGATCGTGCATAACTGATGCAACATCGAAGACATTTCTCTAAGCTGCATCGAACATTCAGGGGAAACTTTCCAGTTCTATACTACAGCATCTTCCAAAGTTGACAAAAGGTAACCCAAACGTTAGGCAAGAAGAATTCTTTAAGCTCGTAGCATTTTCATGAACAGATCAATTGAGCAAGTAAGTTCAGAAACAGCACGTGTAGTACAACGGAATTACTTTGTACACGATGGATTTGGGAGTGAGATAGAGCTTTCTAGACCTAATATCTTTCCTCAAGATATATCTTCTAACCGGCAGGTACAGAAGCATGAAGAATCCAATGCCCCAAGCCAATACAAGAAGCAACGAATACGTAATCCATTGGGCAGTTTGATACTTCACAAATTTCTCTTCCATTTCTTCAAATGAAGCTGTATATAGAACAGTCTCATCTTCAGCTTCAGTTTCTGTTTCAGTATCTTCACGAGAACCAGAACCGGGTTCCGACAACAAACCCCTCTCTAAACTATCAATTTCCACGACTTCATCTCCAGACCCCATCTGAATCCCAACAAATGAAACAAGTTAAAAACAGAAAAAAAGGAGAGAACTCGATCATATTCAACAAAGTAAATTTTACAGGAAAGATAATACATTTAAAGCAACAAGCAATCGATCATATCAAATTGAATTGAAACCAAAATGAACATGCATGAAATATAATAAAGATGGCTCAACTAAAACTGGATATCATTCAATTACCTAGAAATGCCAACGGAATAGCTTCCTAAAAGAAAAAGAAACAGTACCTATGAAACGACAAATGCAACACCCATACAAGGGTCAAAAACATTAGGACAAGAACACGACATCAACGAAGACTCACCGGTTTTTCAAACGTTAAACGTCGCTTGACGGAGGCCGCCAGGTTTGCTATTTTGGAAGGGAGAGAGCGCCGAGTTCTCAACGGACACCCACCCGATTCGGGCTGAGAAGAAACGGATCGCTTAGGAGATAGGATATGCTGTCGGAGGCTACACTGGATTGTCCATGTCCTACGCAATTAGTGAAAGTCAGTGAGCTCGCGTAAAAGAACAAGTCAATGCTAAACCACAGTAATAGGAAGTCGTCTCGTCTGCATACAAGTGGACTCGAGCCCGTCGTAATGATAAAATGCCGAGTGTTGTATTTAGGCCCAAGCCTCCTTCCAAAGATTGAACCTTACCTTAACCGGAAGTCTGACTCAAATATAAAATCACTTTCTCCATGATTTGGATCTCATTCCCCTAATATTGCTATCTAAAGCGACGGGAGGCTACTATTACCATTTGACCATCTCGCTTAAGTCACGAATGGCAACCAAATAGTTAGGCCAAAACACGTCGGTTTCAATGCTCTTAATCCCTTTTTCAAGATTCGGTAGGCAGTAAGGAGTAGTTTTCATTTTCCTTCCTTGTCAGTGAGGAGACAGCCCATAGTATTTGCATAGTACCTGTACCGACCCGTTTGTCCCCATGTTATTTGGAAACTTCAGACTATTGGATCGATACCGATACTCCATAAACGCGCCTCCAGTTACCAAACCAAGTGTACATGTCCTCTTAGTCATAGGAGCGGTTAATGCGTGAATAGGAAAGCAGAGGGAAAAGTCAATCTTCTGACATAGGAGAGGGTGGGGGGTCAAAATCAAAAGCACATGGGGTGCATTTTAGTGGGACCCAAGCTAAGTCTTAAACGTAGACACGTGGACATTAATCAAATAAAATGACGAGGCCCACGTCACTTGGATTTGCTTTGGCAATGCTCTCCCGGTCCCACTAGATTTTTAGTTTTAATTTTCTTTTTAAATGGCGAAATCCGCCTAATATCAATTCTTGTGCAGGCCCAGCGGGCCCTATAGGGTTAGGCCTACCTCACGTCTAATCTTTTATACTTTCATCGTGACTCTGACACTTTCCAGGATTGAAAAGAGAGGGTAATCAAACGTCTTGTGCTTCTTATCACCTAAAATTAGCTTTTAATGTAGGATATAATAGTTAATGTATAGTGTGATTTTGAAACATTCAACGAAATGAAGCAAAAGCGGAGAAAAGGAATTACAGTTTTAGAAGGTCTTTAGAAGACAACCAAGAAAGGAGGAAAAGGTGAGGAAGAAAAGAGAAACTTGTCCATGAACCGGAAGCTGAACCTTTGTGTCACGGAATTGTAGGCAGAACATTCTCTTTATTGTGAGATTGGTGTTTGTTAGTATTAATGGTCATTCCTAGGTACAAATACAATGCTTCATTCAAAATCATTTGGTTTTTGGACCTGCACATTATGTTTTTTTGTTTTTAACCCCACAACTTCACCTATTTCTTAAATTACTAAAGTTCATTGCCCTTTTCATCATTACAAAAAATTTAAGTAAGCCTATACTATTATTTATAATATCACTTTTTACCCTAATGTTTATTAAAATAATACTCCTAACACCTTAACATTAATAAATATTACTTATTGCACTTAAAAGTGACAACAAAGATAACGTGGAATTGTTTAACCATTTTATAAAATATTAAGGCGAAAATTATAAATTTTGTATAAATTTTAAAACACTTTAAGATCTCTCTCTCTCTCTCTCACACACATATATATATATATATATATATATGAATAAGGCTAAATCTTCATTGGCCTATATGCACGACAAAGGTGACATCAATGGAATTGGAGCATCGGTCATGTTTTAGCCGCTCATTTGAAGAGAGACTTACAGCGATAGTTCTTATATTGGAAGATATGTTAGATCAAATGCAATCATAGAGTTAGAAAGGGAAGACAATCAATTAATGTGACAGCATAACCTCAAATTAGGCCAAGGCCACAAAGGTCCACCTATTACCACAGGAGCATTAACTAAGGAGTAGATAATATAATCTCGACAAGCTCCAGGACAGTCAATAGGAATGTAGTTGGATGACATTACACCAGTTTTTATGAATTTAATTAATTAAGAAATCATTTTAGTTAAATTAAACATGATTAAACGAACTAATCAAAATATTGAAAAAAAATGTGAGAAACAAAGAGAATTTTTGGAACTTGGGAAACAGGAGTGACTACACAATACAAGCTCGTCTCTCGTCTCTTCTTTTTATAGTTGCAGGCAGAAACAACCAAGAGTTACAGAGCAAGAAAACGAGGAATCTAACATTCACTTCACAACAATAATGTTGAATTGACAAGATTTGCTAGCCAATAATGACCAATCCGCTTCAAGACTGCAGCAATTTTTTCCAAGTGTTTTACTCCTGGCAAAGTAAAGCAGAGCCTTGGAACCTGAAACGGAACGACCCCACGTGAAAGGCAATAATAGCACACAACATTAACTATTAAACTACTAAGGAGATGGAAAATAAATAATGGTCGGGTCAAGTCAGCTCGAGTAAATGAAAGGGTTGTCGGTGTAATGATAGAACTGAGAGAGGCAGACCGTTTCAGAGCTTAAATTAGGGAAGCGTGAGGTAGTGGCAGCTTGAGGAGACACAAGCAATCATAATTCCAGTTTTATAACCCCTCAAGGGTGGGCTTTGCTGCTTTCTGCTTGAAACAGCCATTTTATTGTTTATGTGCCGTGAATCTCGCTTCTTTGCTTGCTCTTTAGGACTTCTTAAATGACCTTGCACTCCACTGTTCATCGTATGCTAGGTCAGTAGTAACGTAACCATAACTCTCTGCATACGGGTTTGGCGTTGGCAGGCCTTTCATGTCATGTTATTACAATGGTAAATCAGAGAGTAAGGTAGAGGAGTGGAAGACATATTTAATTTAGACGCCCATGAATCTTTACCCTTAAAACTAGGGTTGGTCATGGAAGTTGATTGATGACCCCACGGTTTCACAGGTAAAGAAATGGTCCCATATAAAAGGGGATAAATTGTGGCTATTCTTTTGTAAGTGGATAATCCAAAAGAAACCCCGTGGAAGGCGGAGAGATGTGGTTGAATCACCTGGATAGAGACCTTAGTGGATCCTTTATCAACATCAACCTACTTCCACATATATCCATGCGTGTGTTGCTATTGACCTACTTTTTACTACTTTCATCACTTACCCTTAAAGAAAGAAAAAAAAATTCTTTAACATGGTTAACTTGTCATGCTAATGCCGAAAGAGTTTGGTTCAACGTAAAATTTTCAATAATAAAATAAAATATTAAAAAATTATTACTTGGAAGAAATAAAAGGGTTAAAATATTATTTGAAAGAAGAGCTTATAATATAATATAATAAAAAATTATTTACCATTTTATATTCTATTCTAAACTCTTAAATCGGAAGTTTCCTATTTTCACTATTTCGAATAAGATGTAATATGAAACTCTCCTATCCTATCTTATTCTATTAATAAACCACTAACAATATACTTAAGGTTAACTCTATTTTATTATATTTTAAATAAATTATTATCGTTGGAAGTAGTATTTTAATTAAATTAAAAAATTACCGCCTAGCCGCATTAAACCAAGCGTCGGGAAGAGGAAGACTACGAAAACTCATAAAGCCAATGTATCCCCACCACTACCATTGGTTTCTCTCTATGTCACGCCTTTTTGGGTTGATGATAATTTACCAAGTAAGCAGTGTGTAGGGAGTAGGGACCATGACTCGTGTTTAACGGTGGGTGGATCCATCATAGAAGATATGCATGTCACGTCTTTGTCTTTAGATATGCCAGCATTTCGTGCTTATAAAAGTTCTCATTCTATATGATCAAGCTGTTTTAGTTGGTGGTTAAGTAAATAATCCCATGATTAGGTTAAACTGAAGACATTAATCCACACGCCATTAAAGGGACAACCCAAATGAGTTTATTCCTCACCTGTCTCAGAACTTCGTGTAATTTGCACCTAATCACCACCAATTTCTCATACACCGCCCATGTGCTGTGCCCCAAATAAGTGGAATGATTCTGTTCGACGTTCAATGCTTTTCTAATCGCAAGAACCCATATGCCATGAGCTGATGATTAAGCGAATTTTGCTTTTCTTGTACGGGTCATTGTTCATGAAAACACGTAAATGGAAGATATTTTTCCAACTTCCATTATTTCTATCTGGTGCTAAGCTAAGAAAGATGCCGATCGAGGGAGGGTTCACTCTCAGAAATGACGCATTCACATTAACAATGCTCGATGCAGTCGTTAGACATTGTCACACACACTAAGCGTTAGTTGTGTCTTGTCTTACTTTACTTTGCGTGAAGGTAGTGTTATTTGAATGGGAGTCAAATCCACCAACTCCTAAAATGTCCCGTGATCTTCTTACCCCTCAGATTCCGATTTGCACCAGTGATATACATATATATTCGTTGATTCCAACTTTTACCGAATAATAAAGATATTAATACCTTTTAAATGAAATGTATAGTATTTTATAAACTAAGTCTAACCAATTAACTTTTTTAAATGCTCGATTTAGATCTTGTCTCACTACAAGAAAAATGGTAAATACCGACGGAAAATACCGACCGAATTGGCTCACATGCCGTTGGTAAAATAATTTGCCGACGGTGTAGGACGACAGAGAAGTTGGTCGGCGATATCGCAGTCGCTAATTTTTACCGACTCTTTAAGGTTTCGGTCGGTAAGTTTCGGTCAGTAAAAATTTACCGACCGAAGCGTCGGTAAAGAACTTCTAACGGATTCGTCGGAGTTATATACCGACGGAACTGTCAGCATATATTCCGACGGAGCCGTCGGCGGGTATGAATGTAATTTGCCGACGGAACCGTCGGTAATTGGTTGAATAATGTTGGTTATATTGGTTGAATATTCCCAATATTGCCAAAATTACCAAGTGGATCCTGTTTAATCGTTGAAATGACCTACAAATCGCAGTGAATAACAATTGAATAACTAATTAAATTTAATTCCAATTTTAACAAATTAACATTGATCGTAACATATGTTGAAGAGTTCTGAACCATCGGAAAATGTTTGGAGAAAAAGTCAAATGACCATAATTACAGAAAGCATTCTTAACTGTAAAGTGTAAAATTTTGTTGTATTTAATTGAAA